>JAZAVI010001548.1:0-5000 GCA_036326025.1 Chrosomus eos
AGGTATCTGCAGTCTTACAGCAGTACCAGAAGTGGTTGCAGATGTCTTTGTTCCACATCTGGAGAATGGCACACCCCTTTTGTTGTCCTGCCTGGACGCATAAATACATATTTTGTGGTATGTAAACTATGATTATGTCAACAGGATTGATGTAGATGAATTTAAAAATACAACTATATGAATAAAAAGGTATGGGAGGGTACTGGGATGTAAGATTTTATTGTGATCAGATGAAATGTGATTTCTGATGGAAGCAAAGAAAAAGCGGAGGATACTTACTGCATGAAAGTTTTTGGACCCATGCCAGACCTCCAGAGTGTGATGGACTCCGCAGTCTCTGTATTTCCCTTTGTCTGGAGGACAAAAGCTAGGAATTGAACGCATACTTCAAAATAACCCAAAACAGTATCCTGTCATAATCACAGTGCTGTATTTTGTCTGGAATAGATATCAGAAATGTGGATTGCTTCACAACCACCATAAAGAAGACTATAGTAAAGATACTTACTGAAGAGGGCTGATATTTGGCTATGAGCATCAGTAGAAATTTCTGTCAAGTTTAGTTCATGACGGAGTGTCTCAAAGGTCTGCTGAAAGCCCTCCTTCTCCATGACAACAGAGTTCCTCAGTGTCTCCATCTTGTCCATGTTGGCCATGCAGATTATGTGTTTGGATTCATTTTCCATAGCGGTGTATGTGCAATACTGTGCACAGAACCCAGGACTGTCCATCCGAGCATCACCTTTTTTAAGGGAAAGCAAAAGGGCTAACTACACTGTTCAACAATTAGATAGTCATTTGATGCAGATACCACTCCCTAAAAACACTGGGCAAGAGTAGATGAGGTTAGCTCTATATAAGGCCCATATCTTTTTATCAGGGAAGTTTTTGTAAAACAAACTACACAAACATTTATACATCCCTTGAGAGTGGTGCTGATGGTCGTTGAGCCAAATAGCTAACCTGTGAGTCAATAGAGTCACATGAGGCGAGGTGTAAAAGGGGTTTACACATACAAAGCAATCTTACGATCTCTTTCTAGGAGGTTTAACCACCATTCACATCTTGACTCTTGTGACTGCAAGGTGGGTCAACAAACCCTCTTGTAAAATATTCTGTACTCTTATTTAGTGGATATCCTGTGTATGTGTGTGTGTATGTGAACTCACCTAGGGCCACAATAGGCCCTTTAGACTGAAGCTGGGCAATGATTTCGGCTCTCTTCTCATTCCAGAACTCCTTTATGGTGTCCACACAGTAGGAGTCTTGTATCCGGAAGAAAGACGACCTCTCCACCATCCCCATATTCATGGGCTGGGAAGACCATTTCCACACAGTGTGACCATGAGGACATATCTGAAGAAGACATATTAGGAAAAAGACAAAAATATGTATATTACACATCTAAAACATTAAAATATGTTCAATAGATGTTATCAAGACATCATGCAAAGTTCAGACTCACCCATTCCACAATTGCAGCTGTACCCCTGGAATGGATGTTGACCTTAAATGGTCTATGTGCCCCACACTCTACATTGGTGTTTGTGTCCTTAGACGTGTTGACAGGTAGAACAAGATTTTCTGCAAGCAGCTTCAGACAATCGTGGGATGTGATATATGCTGGCTGGCCAATTATATCATCCTCAACCAGGACTTTAGAAGTCTCTGGGATTGGATGCATGTCTGCGATAGTTGGGTCTTTGGAGTTGTCTTCAGCATCGTGCAGTGTGTCCTCCATACTGATTGTTGGAAGTGCATCCAGACAAATCTGAGTCTTCAGAGCACCGCCAGTCCTGTTGTAACACAATTATTTCTAAACACATCTCTCAAAAAAATAAATAACTACAATATAATAGCCATACAGTATTGAACCAACGCCACACAAATATGTGTTATATCATCTTCATCCTCACTGTCATCATAGTCTGTATCTATTTCCTTTGTTTCTTCTTCTTCAAATGATGACGCAGACTCTGTATCCATATCAGGACACCAGGTGTCATCTTCCCAGTCGATACTATGTAGTAAAGGACACATTTGAAGAGTACATTTACACTAACAATAACATTTAAAACATCTTTTCAGTCAACAACAACTTACGTTGAGTTTTGAATGTTGTTAAATTCATCTTCACTGATGACATCAAGATCCAGATCTAGTGATGACATACTAAATGCAGAGAAAAAACTACATGTTACATCACCACAGGTGGTTGAAGTAATGAAGGAATCATGACTGTAGAGTGAAGTTTGGGAAATGTTATATACAAATTTATCACTAATCAATACCTTGCCTCCAATTGCTGAATGTGTTTCTCCTGAACGCTGCTATTGTCCAACTCCTCAACTCTACTGAGAAGTCATCATCTCTGCAATTGACAATATGACAATAAAACAGATAAACATGTGGATTGTTGTAAAACTGTCACTCATTTACTGAACGACACAACATACAAGTCTCAGCAGTCAGAAAGCGACTCCGCGACAATAGTGGAAACAGGGGGTGGTGGCCTTGTAAATCCACTTTTTGATGGCGTGGACGTTGATATGTCTTTCTCATAACTATAAAAACACACAAATCACCACAACAGCTACATCACCACATTTTTAAAATCTATTGTTTACAGATAAACAGAGTAACATACACTCAAACAACACCTTCTCACAACTGCATTGCAGACACAATCTAATATAACACACACACACACACAGCATAGATTGTATAACACACACAGACACAAGATAAAGACATCGGTAAACATATGTAGAGCATATAACAACAAACCAAACGTGAACAAACGGAGCAGGTAAAGTTCCCGGTGAACATAGGAACACAGTTTAGGCAGAGGGTAAAGCTAGGTATAAAAATATATCCTCTGCGAAGTGTACTAGCTGTTACTTTTACCTTAAGTTAGATTTGGCGAAATTAAACAAAACAGCTCTCAACTGCAGACAGACCTATTGATTATTTATCGTCTCTACTCGATAACAGTATACCAGTGGACACCAAAGTTACACTGTCATAGCTACGACAGTGTAGTTATGCTACGTAACATTAGGTAGCTATATTCGGTCGCTATGTGTGCTAGTGATACATGCTTCATGAAAAAAAAATTGCAATCAAAATGAAAACCGCAAGATTACCTGTCCAGCAGAAATAAAGCCATCATGGAGTCACTTTTCAGCCCCTTGAGAACCCTCAGTTGTCGCCACCGCTGGAAAGCCACGCCGATATTGACTCTCGTATGATTTTCTTGATTTATCCAGAGACCTTTTGGCCACCTCCTCGAGCCAAACGGGTGCGTTCATTTAGGGATGCACGGTATACCGGTACTGCAAACACACCGGTATATATTATATTTCAAACGGTACAATATCATAATTTTGTTCAATTCGGTATTTGATGCGCTGCTGTTGCGAAGTTCACCGCTAGGCGCCAGTGCGCTACCTAAACTGACGAAACCGGCAAACGGTGACAACGGAGGAACACGATGGATCAAACGAAGCTCATTCGAATTTCTACACGCCCGACATTAATAAATAGAGAGAGCAGTACGAGTGAAATCAGGAATTACTTTGCCTTGTAACGAATCACACAATAATAATATACATAAAATGTATTTAAGGGGTATTTAATTCAATTTAGCTCAAAGGGAATGATTCATCGATTTGCAATGAATCTTGACCAAATCACTATGGAACCGAGCAAATGACTCATTTAGAGTTCATTTGAACGGGCCGTAATTATAACCTTGGCAACGGATAAATATCTAATCTATAGTAAAACACTATGTTTTAGCGAGGTAACTTTAGATCGACAGTACAAGACATTAAATGTGCAAGCACAACACAAGGCAAATATCTTTTCAAATATATGGACGACTTTATTAAATATTCTAAACACATAAAACTAAGGTCTAAACACAATCACACACACACATTCATACAAGGCGCAGAGGAAGAGAGAGAAAGAGTGAGTTTTCAGAGTGAGATGCACTTTGTAAGACATGACCTGAACGAACCACCAAGCATTAATTTAAACCTTCGTTTCTTAGACAGGTTATTCAATTTAAATTAAAAAGCACCAGTTCAGATAGAGTCTGGAGTACTTGCTTGTCTTTGCGTTGCTTAGGCCAGGGAATTCCCTTTTTGCGGTGCTTCGTCGAAGGGAGTTTCCCGGCCCGGGTCCGTGTGGCTGGGTGTCTTTGAAGTGCCTGGATGGAAGTTTCTGAACTGCCGGTCACGTGTGTTGGGCAGGCGAATGAGAGGTTTTCAGGTCGGAGCGCGTTGCAGGAGAGACGTTTAAACGAACTCAGCAAACTTAACTTTGAACCGAGACTTTTACGAAAAAGAAAATAAAGGAAGAAATGAAAGTAAGACGAGTTAGATGGCTTGAATGAGCTGTTTTAAACCCTGATCTTGATTTGGGTCATTTGTCTGTATGCGTCTACATGGTTACTATAACCATCTCCACCCGACTTGTTCTGCCGAGACTTTTTCCAAGAGAGAGTTTTTCGAGAGCCAGAGACACGAACATGAACACTCTCTTGCTGTTGCTAGAGAGAGGCGCAAACTTAATTCAGCACCGAACCGAACTGCCAAACCGAACTGCTCTCTGAACCGAACTGAACTCTAACTCCTTTGTTCGGGTCTTTAACTTAAAGTTAGTCCAACCTCTTTTGGAGAATTCTGACCAATGAGACAATGGCATCATTTTAGGAGGTGGATCTAGTTCCTACTTATCGTTATCTGGGATCTGCTTGGGTTCCAGCACCAGCAGAGAACAAGAGACCACAGTGTAAACATTATAGATTATTATAATCATACAAAACATTTTACACAGATTTCACTCAAGCCATCTTTTGAATTAAGGGCATACGATTATTTTGATTGGAAGCACGATACTCTTTCATTCATACACACAGTTATATCACCATTACATGATTTATATGTAATCTAAGCCTAGTACAAACATGAATTGTAGGAACAACAAGAATT
>JAZAVI010001548.1:7500-34331 GCA_036326025.1 Chrosomus eos
TTCAGCTTACACACTCCACACAAACACTTGGATGTGCACCTAATAATAGCGCACATTTATCTAGCATAATGATAGAGTTATGTAAAGTTGCTACTACTTTCATGTTTCAAATGATAAGCCATATTTGAGGTTGATGGATGATAGGCAGTGTTCGAATTACGGGGGAGCTAAGGGGAGCTCGGCTCCCCTGAAAAGGACCTGGGCTCCCCTGAAAGCCTACTTTTAGACATTTAGGGGGAGCTCTAAAACACTGTCCATTTTTTGTGTTGCATATAGATTTTGATTTTCTGTACATTAAGGTTCCTGAAATAAATGATGATATCAAAAATGTGTCAGTGTTTATTCGCGCTCATTACATTACTATTTCCGAACATCTGTCTCCACTAATAAATGCAATGCTGTGTCTCCTGCTGTGACCATCCATGCGTGGCGGCGCTGCACTGAAATTACTACGTTTACGTCACCACTTGAACTTCTCACTGAGTTGGTATTTGAATGTTAGCTTAGCTTCAAGTTCAAAACATACTTTATTCGTTTTTTGGAACACTCTGTGGATACTAATAAGAATGTCAAAAAGAAAGCAGCCAAACCTCAGTCAATTTGGATTTACAAAACAAACGAAGAGGAGTGATGACAGCGCACCAGCTATAACTAGCTTGCCGGTGTTACCGCCGCCGCCGCTAAAAGTTGCTGCTAGTGACAGCACCAGCACCGAGGATAGCGAGACTTGGGTGCCAGAAACCACCGCTGCGACTTGATTGTTATGTGAGTTATTCTGTTTTATCATGATTTGCATGATGTAGATTCAGAACCGTGGACAGAGCTGTTTGCCCTAACACTGACAACACTGACAGACGCTTGCGTTTTGAAGTAAACGGTTTACTAAATAAACAATAGGTTTACCTATTTACTACTGTAAACCTATTGTTTTAAATGCCCGAACATGCACCAAAAGCGTTAAAGTCAGTCAGGGAGGATCGCAAAATAGGGCTCCCCCCGAAGCCACTTTGTAATTCGAACCCTGATGATAGGCAAACATTTGGATTTACTGCCCGACATACTGTAATTACCACAAGAACCCGCAGTTAAAGGGTACCTATCATGGAATTTTGAAAATTACCTTTCATGTAGTGTGTAACATAGATCTAAGTGAACGAAAACATCCTGCAAAGTTTTAAATATGAAAGTTCACCGTATACAAAGTTATTATCTCTCAAAAGTAAGAGTCGACTCTGAGTCGTTGATATGAATCGATAGACGAACGATGCACTTTCGTACGTCACTTGTCCAAGTTATTTGAATAAGATACGCCCACTCATTGCATTAGGAGACACCAGGGAAAACATCATGTCGACGAGACGCTGCTGTGTTTTGAAGTGCGACGCAAAAGCAAACTTTTTTCATCTGCCCAGTGAGGAGCATTTGAAGACAGTGGCTACAGTTCATAACTATACCACAGAAGTATTATAGCCCGAACTTGTTCTGTGTTCGCGTCATTTTGAAGATGATTGCTTCACAAACCTAAATGCTATAAAGTATGAATTTGCGAGCCGGCTGATACTGAAGGAGGGAGGTTCAGTACCGAGTTTATTTGGATCAGCTTCCTTCTCCGAATCACAATCTGTAAGTAGGCTGTTGCTTTTTATGTTTGTATCATGTTCTATAATTATTTTGTGTGTTGTGTACGCACAGGCACAGCGCAGCTTCTAGCAGCTAACTTAGGTCTTCAATGTCAATTGTATTGAAATATGTGAAGTGTTTGTCGTTGTTAATGGAGTTGTCACAGGGCTCTCGAGTGTCACGCATCACGCATTGACAAATAGTTTTTCAGCGTGAGAAATACAATGTGTGGCCGGAGAGCGTGACAAAAGACCGAAATGAGTGACTGTCACGCTCTCCGGCCACACATTGTATTTCTCACGCTGAAAAACTATTTGTAATATATTTAATATGCCGCAGTGCCCAAAACTCACTCACTGTGGAACCGGCAGGATTCGCGCGTCTCCTCCAGTGTTGCCAGGTCCGTATGCCTGCACTGTTTCCGCGGGTTGTTTGTGTAGTGCACAGGTTGACGCGATTGTTTTATCCACTGGAACATGATTGTTATTGAGGAAACACCCGGGAACGCTATTTGAATATTTTTGGCCGTGATTGGGTTAGTTTGATGAGCAATTGGGCTGGTTTTGTTGTGCAGACCTGGCAACCCTGGTCTCCTCTGGTGTTGTTCGTCTGGTGTTGTTAGCCAATCAGAAAATAGCACTGTTCAGGGTTTCTACAGGTATCTTCAAATTAAATTTAATGCCTTTTTAATGCCTTTTTAATGCCATTTTGAAAATTTTTAATGCCATACACGACCCATGACTCACCACGGATATATATAATATATATTTCCTGGAACACATAGGCGTAATTTGCGGGTGGGACATGTCCTCACCAATATTTGACAGGGTCGATTGTGTCCCCACCATTTTTGATACATCTCGCGGCACGAATGTACCAATACAAATAAATAAAACATCTCCAGTTAACTAGCAGAGCATTCATTTCATTCGTTTGTTCAATAAGAAGCGATCTGAAATGTGTTGTTTTCTAATTTAAGTGACCAAAGTGCTCGTTGCCGCTGCGATCAGTGGCGCCGATAGTGTTCTGTTGTGACTCGTGCAGTCTTTTCTCGGACACCAGCTTCAATCCGTTACGGAGAGACTATTCGTTACGGTAAAATCACAAAACAATGCACACAAACGTGTCCCTGCTTGATATACAACCACTGATAAACAATCGGTTTTGATGAGGGGAAAAAACTATACTTAGTGCGGATTAGAACATAGAACCTCTGACACGCTTGGCAATAGTTCTGCCACTCGACCATAAAGCACATGCGTGTAACAGTAGAGAGAATTTTCACGTGAATAAATACATAGATCCGACTAACAACAACATTTATTACATCTCATTAGACGACAAATGTAACACAATGTATTAAACACTCTTTAAACACAATGTACTATTTAAATCGATTCTTAAAGCCGATTTGTGGCCTTCACACTGCATATGGGATTTTACGGCGAACTTAAATGCTTTTTTACAAACGCCGCAAAATCCTTCATTTTTACCACTAACGGGCAGCAACCATGTCTTAAAAGTTTTGTTTTCCAGCCACTTTGGCTGGAATTTGCACTTTCCCATTTTCCCAACAGGGTTTGTACAGACTCTGTCAAATGAAATTCCAGGACTTGCAAGGACTTTTCAAGTACTACTTTTTTGGATTTCAAGGACTTCAATTGGCACTTATCAAACAATATCTTTATTATTATTTTTACTTATTGATGTTTCACTTCAGAGAGGTGAATCCATTGACCAGCGCTGTCAGGCATGGGAAATCGCCTTAACCATTGAAAGGATATTGAAACTGATTTTTTCCCCCATTAATATATATGATTGACCTGAAGAATGAAAGTTGTATTATATACTTATCATATACGTAATATCATGCTCATAGCCATGAGAAATAGCTAGGGATGTAACGATTCACTCAACTCACGATGCGATACGATTCACGATACTGGTTTCACGATACGATTTTCTCACGATTTTTTTTAACAAGTGATTAATTTAAGAAATTATAAATGAAAAAGTGTCCCTTTTATTATTTCTCAGACAAAATGCTGCACATTTCTTTTTAATTTTAAAATATATTTGTCAAATAAAAAAACTACACTGAAATTAAAAAAAATCCCTTCAAGGTTGTTTCAACTCAGTCTTTCTGTCTGTCTGGTCAAGAGGGTGGACACTGGTACCTTCACACACTCAGTAAAAGACTATGTAAAATTAGTACCACATTTAGAGGGGTTTTAATTTTGTTATAATTTGTATCATTACACTGGCAAGAGTAAAAAAAAAAAAACACATTTAGAAAAATATGCCATAACCATCAACAAATTATACATATAAAAAATATATATCCATGTACACATTTAGAGAAAGAGATAGTAAAATAAATACAACACCTGGTTGCCACGGAAACACTGATGCACCTTGTGATCTCCGTGGCTCTCGCACTTGTCTTATTAATGCCTTTTACATGAAAACGGAGGTGACTTGTGCTTCTCACGGTGGTGATTATTATTAGTCTATGGAAAGTCAAAATGCCGCCACACCTCCGATTTGAATGAGTCAACGTCAACATCTACGCTTGCCGTCGCCGTGTGTTTGACGGCGCGTGCACAACAGTCTATTATGGCGCACACTGGCGCGGCGCGAGCGGAGCAAACCGAGCGTTTTCAGTTCATTCCTGTGGAAGTTGAGCTTGGCTCACACAAGCTCAAGTTCCATGAATGAAGTGAAAACACTCGCTAGTTTCGCGCAAGCGAGGTTCACAACTTCACAATAGGCTACAGTAAACGCCCCTGTTGTTTAAAATGTGTATCGCGATTCGTTTAACATTGCAACCGATTTGAATCGTCACACATTTGTATCGATTTTCAACCGGTTGCGAGTGAATCGTTACATACCTAGAAATAGCTCTATATCTCAGATGGGCAGCAGCGTTGATTTAGCGTGAAACAATTGGTATTTTTTCAACAACAACAAAAAAAAAATCACAATATTTTTAATTAGGGATGGACCGATACGACTTTTTGCAGAACGAGATACCGATACCGTAACCGATTCCTGAATTTTCACTGCATTTGTAATTTTTAAATGTATTAGTGTAGCGAACCTACATAATAATAATATACATAAAATGTATTTAAGGGGGCCGGAAGGCCAATTTAGCTCAAAGGGAATGATTCATCGATTTGCAATGAATCATTGACCGAATCACTATGGAACCGAGCAAATGACTCGTTTAGAGTTCATTTGAACGGGCCGTAATTTAAACCTTGGCAACAGATATAAATATCCAATCTATAGTGAAACACTATGTATTAGCAAGGTAACTTTAGATCGGCAGTACAAGGCATTAAATGTGTAAGCAAAACACAAGACATATCTTTTCAAATATATGGACGACTTTATTAACTATTCTAAACACATAAAACTAAGGTCTAAACACAATCACACACACACATTCATACAAGGCGCAAAGGAAGAGAGAGAAAGAGTGAGTTTTCAGAGTGAGAGGCACTTGTAAGACATAAACCTGAACGAACCACCAAGCATTAATTTAAACCTTCGTTTCTTAGACAGGTTATTCAATTTACATACAAAGGCACCAGTTCAGATCGAGTCTGGAGTACTTGCTTGTCTTTGCGTTGCTTATGCCAGGGAGTTTCCTTTTTGCGGTGCTTCGTCAAAGGTGTTTCCCGGGTCCGTTATTTGGCTGGTCTCCTCGTGTGCCTGATAGATCTTGGACGGCCAGTCACGTGGGGTGTTGGCGCGGATGAGTGAAAGTCTTTGAAGTTGGAAGCTGGTTTTGTAGTTGAAACGTTAAAACGAGACTTTACAGCAAAACTTAACTTAGAACGAGACTTTTAACGAGAAAATAAAATACAACTAAGAAAAAGAAAGAAAAGTGAGACGAAAAGTTTGATGGCTTGAATGAAGCTGTTTTAAACTCCGATCTTGATGAGTTTGTGTTTGTCTGCTGGTCTAATTTGGGTCTGGTCGATGTAGAAGCGTACGAACATGAACACTCTCTTGCTGTTTGTCGAGAGAGGCACAAACTTAATTCAACACCGAACCGAACTGCCGAACTGAACCGAACCGAAACTGAACTGCTCTCTGGACTGAACTGAACTGAACGTTCTGCTTTGTTCGGGTCTTTAACTTAAAGTTAGTCCAACCTCTTTTGGAGAATTCTGGCCAATTGGACAATGGCATCATCTTAGGAGGTGGACCTCGTTTCTTCTTATCATAAATCAGGCGTTATCTATGATCTGCTTGCTCTCCAACACTAGCAGAGAACAAGAGACCACAGTTTAACATTATAGATTATTATAATCATACAAAGCATTTTACACAGATTTCACTCAAGCCATCTTAAGAATTAAGAATATATGATCTCACTGATATCAAACAAGACACACTTTCATTCATCCATCTAAAGTAACAACATTTGCATGACTTGTATGCTATCTAGTATAATAGACACATACATAGCTACAATATAGGATTAGGTAGTGGAACAATGTTTGATTATAAGTTCGTCAAGAATTGTTCTGGGATGAGTTTATGCATTTTTATATGAGAAGTCTCTTGTCTCTGTGGGTTTTAAGAGGTCTCAACAATGAGGTCATTCAAAAGTCTTCACGCAGAGGGAAGTCTGTTTTACTTTTCGGTGTCATGTTCAGCAGTGGTCATGCTGAGGGAGGTCAAAGGTGGTCAGACCTTTCACCATTCTGGCAACGTTCTTCCTGTTTTAGGCTTATCTCTGAGGAGTCTTGGCCATAAAAATCTTCTCCGGAGGGGGTGCCTAGACTATCTGGCGTCAGTGTTGTGACTTAGGAATGTGGTGTTAAAATCCGTAATGTTGAATCACATTTTAATGAAGCCCATGAGAGATTAGAAAGATTAATTTGTGTTTGGTTCATGGTTCATTCTCTACATATTTCCCCCCTTCGATCAATGATGGGTTGATGAGAGAAGACATCATTGAACGCTGGAGAAACAGAAGAAGCAAACACACACAGCAAACAACAAGGCAAACGCCTCCATAACTGGTCCCTTTACTGGTGCAGGGCATTAGATTATCTAGGCCTAAACAGGTTCACTCTCTCAATATAGTCAATCATGTGGAAAAAGTTTAGTTCAATTTTAGGACCGTTATTCTAGTTTGTTTTAAAACGGTGATTGATCAACTTTGTGACTAAATTTGATTTGTTTGTTTTATTCTCTTCTAAATTGTTCTAGGTTTAGACCAATTTACCTTTCAAATTTTGATTCGAATGATGCAGGGAGTTCTCTAGGCTAACATTCGTTTTAAGGTGACTTGCAAACATCAGGCGTGGTGCGTCAATCCTTATATGGTAACCTTGACCCTTATGGGGTAACAGGGATTTTACCTAATAAAAGAAGAAGAAAGGAAGAGGTAAAACAAAACAAAGCAGTTGAGTGACTCCTGTATGGCTACTGTTGTGCAGTGTCAGGTGTCACAATGTAATGAGAGGGTTATACTTGTTGGGTGCATTGCTACATGTTTCCTATGGAAAGGATAGCTAAGTCAGTGTTGCGATTTCAGTGTCTACCTGTGGGAAGAACATGTTTGTTGAATGTTTTTCATGGTAGCTGTGTTTAACTTGTGTATGTTAGTGGTACAGTGTAGTGTAGTGCAGGTACTGCATGTATACTGTATGTATGTCAGATCTGTCTCAGTCTGTTTTGCTCCCCCCTTTTGCTTGATGGTCTTGCTTTGATGGGCTTGTTGCATCTTTGCCTTGGAAAGGGATCTTCTGTGATCTGCTGGGGGTCAGTCCAGTAAGGCAGGAAGTTCTCTGGCAGACATTGGGAGATGGTTTGGCATGGATGCGTGAAGCTGTAGTGCAAAACGTGGTCTCCTTTGTTGCATTCCTCTTGTGATGCCTTCTGGTTGTGACAGACTTTCTGACCTTCTGGGCTTACTGTCGTTGCTGTAGCACACACATCGTTCTTGAGTTTGGAGCTTGTGGTGTGATGGGTAACCAGGATGGTGTTTTCTGGTACCTCGGGGTGTTTGTCAGTGGTTGACTGTGAGAGACCACTTTGTTCGGGGTTGTTGTTGAACAGGTGGTTGTCTCAGGAAGGTGTACAAGGTGATCACTGGTCTTCTGTGTTCAGCTTGTCTTTGATGAGCACTTGCAGTCGCTCAGTAGTGGCTCCATGTCTTCTGAGGGGAGACTGTCGTGTTCTTGGGCACACTCAGTGGGGTGTTTGGCTGAGTGGTGCGGAGGTGGGTGTCGTTGTCGCTTACCCACATAGAATGCTTTTGGATGCACTCGTTGATTCCAGTTGTTTCCTTCTGGTGGGTCCCATGACTTTTCCATGTGGTTGGAGTGGTAGCTGTCATCGGCATGGGAGTCACGTTCTCTGTGTCCTTACTAAGGACTGTGGTGTTGTCATGCCACTGGGTGTCTTCCAGTGCAAGGCTTGTGTCTTGGCTGATGGAGTTTGACACTGTGGATGTTTTCAAACCTTTCTTTGAGGACATCTTTTGTTTGATGTAGGCCTTGTGTGTCAGGTCACGTAGCTGTTGAATGTCATTGTGCCTGGGCAGGCCATGATGCCAAGATGATGACTCAAACCAGGGTGCAGGTTTCTCAGGAAGAGGGTTTTGAAGTTCACATCCTCTTCAAGTTCAGGTTTGTTATGTCCACCTAAATAGGCTTGTCGAAAGCGGCTGGTAATAGGCTTGGGGAGTCTCTTGTCGACATTGTTTGGTTTCCAAGGCGATTAACACACCGTGTTCTGACTCTGGACCTGTAAATTCTTTAATCATTGTCTCACGTAGTAGCTGGTAGTTTGACATGACATTAGCAGGTTGTCGGTCTAGGAAGCTTCGTACCTCTGGACTGGATGTGGATCTGAGGAGGTAGAACCTGTCTCTGTCAGTCATATGGGGTCTCACCTCGAGGTGAAGTCGATATCTCGGAGGTAGGCCTGGATGTCGGGACCCTCTGTGGAGTTCGGGTTGAACTGAGTGATATTCTTAACCAGCTGGTTGAGATCTTTAACGGTCATCCCATGTGCAGCTTGGGCATCTGCCTGGATGAGCTCTCTTCGTTTGTTGGCAGTGAACAGTTCTGTGGTGAAGGCCGGTGACGTTTTGGGTTGTGGCCATTCACCTATTTCACTGTATGCCAGTTCTGGATGGAGGACTCTGTTCTGCTCAGCAGGGGTGATGCTGAGGGAGGTCTCTCCCTTCTTGGCTCTGGTTTCTGTTGGAAAATGTGCTGGAGTTCATCTCTGACCGCGTAGAGCTCGTCGTTGGCGGCGTCTCGCTGTTGGATCAGATGGTCCATTTCAACGCTGCACCTTTGCAGGTGGTCTTCCAGAGCAGTGATTTTAGAGTTCTTACTTTCAATGTCAGCTTTGGCTTTCTCTAGCTGATGTTCAACAGCCTGGAGTTGGTTCACCAGGTGTTTCTGGACAGTCTTTGACTCTTGTTTGTCACGTTCAGTGACTGCAAGGGCTTCTTGGAGCTTGTCAACTTGTGTCTTTGTTTCTTGCTCCGCTTCGTCCAGACACTTTGAGTTTGTCTTGAGCTTTACCTTTGAGCTGGTCTTTGCAGTGTTGAGTGTGCATCAGCTCTCTCAGGAACTCGGTGGTCTTGGAGTCATCCTGGACTTTCACTTCCAGCTTGTCTATGCGGTTCTGGGCACGTGTCAGCTCCTCCTGTAGGTGGGTGACGTGCTGGTGGCTTAGGTTTAGCTGGGCTGTGAAGGCATTACTTAAGGAACAGGTTATCTTGGTTAGTTCCACGTGGTTTTGGTTCTGGCTTGAATCATGTGTCAGGAATCTTCTCAGAATTATGATTATTATTAAAAATAATAACAGTTCAATTGTCTTTGGTGTGAGGCAGTCTGTAATGCCTCTGAACCAGGCGTCCACGTCTTCCCGTTGGGCAGTGGGGTTTGTCGTCCACGACATGTTGGCACGCTTGGTGAAGAGACTGACACAGATCTGTGTGTATAAGCCTATATGTGGTTGAACGGCTAAGTGTCGTTTCAGTAATTGTACATCAATAGTGAAGTGTCGTGATGACTAAGTGTTGGTCTAAGGGTACACAGTGAGGCTAGTGATGCGAAGATCTCGTCACTCAACTGGGTAAATGAAAGAGAGAGAAAAAGGTTAAAACAAATCTCAATGGAAAGAAACTTTTTTTTTTCAATGGGAGAAATATTTTTATAAATATTTTCTATCAATGAAAAGCTGGTTTCAACTCGTGGGGTGAGGACTTAGTCGCTCAACTGAGTAAGGGACAAAGAGAGAAAAGTTAACAACCAATTTCAATGAGGGACAAAAACAAAAAGAAAATTATTAACTAGGGGAAGTATTAATTTCTCATAAATGTTTTTTATCAATGAAAATCTGTTCCGGAAAGGTAAACAATATTATTGCTTATGTTTGCGATGAAAAATACAACAATAATAATGCTGATACCTCTTTTCTGAGTTTGACAGGATTGACACACACACCTTCAGTTCGACCGCTTACAGCAGGGATTACAGCAGGGATGCTTTGAAGGCGGAGTTTGCTCGGCACTTGTCTCTGTTACTTAATCTTGGATAAGATGTCAAAGTTTAAATTGCGTTACAAATGCAGGGAGAGTATGAAGAACACAAGAGGGTTTGATTAAAAATCAAATATCTAATAATCTGTTTGTTGGGACAGATTATATTTGTCTCTTTTAGAGTCGATTGGTGGTTCTTCCAGGTTTGTTCCTACAAATGTGAAGAATAAGATGGAATAAAGCAGGACAGAACAGGAAAGACGTGATGAGGAAGAAGTGAAGCAAGGAGGTTGGATCCCGCTACCTTTACGTCTACCACGAGTATAGAATTGATAGTTGAGGAACAACTAAACACACAAATAAACTTTGGTAAAGGACGATTGTCTCTGGTTTATTTGAAACTCGTATGGAGATGGTAATGTCCCCTATTGAAGCTTCCCGAAAATTAATTAATCAGAACAAATATAGTGGTTAAGTTTATAACCAACGCAAGGATAAAACGCAATGACAATAATGAGCAAGTCTGAGTCTAACACTATTTTGTAATAGTAATAACAACTTTCAAATTTTAACTCTCAGAGTGCAAGACTTATTCACCTAAAGTGATTAGATCTCAACGAGAAATTTAGAAATTATGAAAATTATGAAATTAGAATTATTAAAAATAAATCTAGAAATCATTAGAAATGATCTGTCTTAAAAAAAAAATAGAATTTCAATTTTATTTTGATATTTCCTTTTCTTTAAAATCAAATTCAAAATTGACAATTAATAATAGTAAACCAGTATTTTCTTTTTCAAGTAAAATGCAGGTAAATTAATTAATAATTGTAAAAGGTAAAAGAAAGAAGGGGAAAAAAAAAAAGGTGTAAAAGGTCGAGGTGTTTAAATGGTTAAATCAATTTAACTTTGTTCAAACAGACACTGTAGTTAACTGCTGGGGTTAGTATTGATAACAGTAACTGATGCTAAAGGCTTTAGCACAGGCCTCAATGTGAACAACTGCTCAGGTTAGCTTAGCTTAGCTAGCGTTTGTTTACACCGAGGGTTGGGTCAAAGTTCACCCGGAAACGTTTGGCCAAGACTTCCGTGTCACGATCGTAACTATAGCGACCAAACGAACGCTAGTGGGCGAACCGGGAATTGCAGACAGTTGGAAAACAATTTGTTACAGTTCCATGCAATATGGGAGCATTTCAATGTCCACAGAACATGCATGTACAGTAACAATCGATCCTATTACGGGAAATGTCGGCGCATTTCACACTGTTCAAATAAGATACACCACTCGTAGCTGGGTTTTACGACGTGGGGCTTCACTCAGTTTGTCAAGAGTGATATTAACTTTAAGCAAGCGACAGCTTTGCGTTATAATAGATGTAGCTAATTAGGACGACCTCGGCGGATCGTCTCTGTGCAGTTTATCTAGGCACATAAAACAATAACTGTTGGTTCAGTTTCAATGGCAAGCTTTACTTGATAACGAATTTAAATAACCACTATTCAAATTACACTCGGACATGCGCAATGTTACACGAGAATTATTTGAACGGACACAAACAGATAAGATTAGTTAAGCCTCGCTGTTTATCACGGGGATCGCAGTGGAACACGCACTGAATCAGATAAATACATATACGTTAGCTAGGCTTATGACTAACTTAGATGAGGAACACGCTCATCGCTCTGTGAGGAGAATATTAGTCCTTATAACGTTAGGGTTATTTTAATTACTGCAGTTTGATTTCGTTCAGTTCTCTAACTGATATAACACACACACACACAACGTTACAGCTTTCCTGAAAGACTCTGGAACACGCAGAAATCGAACAGCTCTAACGAGGTATTTCTGGAAATGAGGAACACGCTCAATTCTTACCTTATCGTAGTGTGAGGTTTCATATCTTATTTACTGCAGTTAACAAGAAGGCAAATAGGGCGGCAGACTAGACTTTTCAGCTTTCTCTGGGAGCGTTCACTCAAGCAGCAGCTCTCATTCAAACGGGGCGCGCGCTGCGCGCGTCACACACAGACTCTCAGAGGTTCGGATCTTGCATCCGAAACAAAATGAAAAGATAAATCTTGATAATATGCTTACACTTTAGATTGAACTGCCCGCATCCTCCACCAAATAATGTAGCGAACCTACATAATAATAATATACATAAAATGTATTTAAGGGGGCCGGAAGGCCAATTTAGCTCAAAGGGAATGATTCATCGATTTGCAATGAATCATTGACCGAATCACTATGGAACCGAGCAAATGACTCGTTTAGAGTTCATTTGAACGGGCCGTAATTTAAACCTTGGCAACAGATATAAATATCCAATCTATAGTGAAACACTATGTATTAGCAAGGTAACTTTAGATCGGCAGTACAAGGCATTAAATGTGTAAGCAAAACACAAGACATATCTTTTCAAATATATGGACGACTTTATTAACTATTCTAAACACATAAAACTAAGGTCTAAACACAATCACACACACACATTCATACAAGGCGCAAAGGAAGAGAGAGAAAGAGTGAGTTTTCAGAGTGAGAGGCACTTGTAAGACATAAACCTGAACGAACCACCAAGCATTAATTTAAACCTTCGTTTCTTAGACAGGTTATTCAATTTACATACAAAGGCACCAGTTCAGATCGAGTCTGGAGTACTTGCTTGTCTTTGCGTTGCTTATGCCAGGGAGTTTCCTTTTTGCGGTGCTTCGTCAAAGGTGTTTCCCGGGTCCGTTATTTGGCTGGTCTCCTCGTGTGCCTGATAGATCTTGGACGGCCAGTCACGTGGGGTGTTGGCGCGGATGAGTGAAAGTCTTTGAAGTTGGAAGCTGGTTTTGTAGTTGAAACGTTAAAACGAGACTTTACAGCAAAACTTAACTTAGAACGAGACTTTTAACGAGAAAATAAAATACAACTAAGAAAAAGAAAGAAAAGTGAGACGAAAAGTTTGATGGCTTGAATGAAGCTGTTTTAAACTCCGATCTTGATGAGTTTGTGTTTGTCTGCTGGTCTAATTTGGGTCTGGTCGATGTAGAAGCGTACGAACATGAACACTCTCTTGCTGTTTGTCGAGAGAGGCACAAACTTAATTCAACACCGAACCGAACTGCCGAACTGAACCGAACCGAAACTGAACTGCTCTCTGGACTGAACTGAACTGAACGTTCTGCTTTGTTCGGGTCTTTAACTTAAAGTTAGTCCAACCTCTTTTGGAGAATTCTGGCCAATTGGACAATGGCATCATCTTAGGAGGTGGACCTCGTTTCTTCTTATCATAAATCAGGCGTTATCTATGATCTGCTTGCTCTCCAACACTAGCAGAGAACAAGAGACCACAGTTTAACATTATAGATTATTATAATCATACAAAGCATTTTACACAGATTTCACTCAAGCCATCTTAAGAATTAAGAATATATGATCTCACTGATATCAAACAAGACACACTTTCATTCATCCATCTAAAGTAACAACATTTGCATGACTTGTATGCTATCTAGTATAATAGACACATACATAGCTACAATATAGGATTAGGTAGTGGAACAATGTTTGATTATAAGTTCGTCAAGAATTGTTCTGGGATGAGTTTATGCATTTTTATATGAGAAGTCTCTTGTCTCTGTGGGTTTTAAGAGGTCTCAACAATGAGGTCATTCAAAAGTCTTCACGCAGAGGGAAGTCTGTTTTACTTTTCGGTGTCATGTTCAGCAGTGGTCATGCTGAGGGAGGTCAAAGGTGGTCAGACCTTTCACCATTCTGGCAACGTTCTTCCTGTTTTAGGCTTATCTCTGAGGAGTCTTGGCCATAAAAATCTTCTCCGGAGGGGGTGCCTAGACTATCTGGCGTCAGTGTTGTGACTTAGGAATGTGGTGTTAAAATCCGTAATGTTGAATCACATTTTAATGAAGCCCATGAGAGATTAGAAAGATTAATTTGTGTTTGGTTCATGGTTCATTCTCTACATTAGTAATAATCATATTAGTTGGCTAAATTTGTTTATCAAATATATATTTCTTTCAATTCTTTGCATGCTTAATTAAGCCTGCTAAAATGCATTGTATGTTACTGTACATTCTATTGCTCTATCATATCTTTCATTGAATAGCACAGCACATATTTAGACTAGAGCAGTTCCAGAAGGCTCAGTGCTGAGGATTGGGTCAGTGGTGTTTAGACACCAGTGAAATATAAATTATTTAATCCAATTGTGATACTACAACAAAAACTGCCAGCCTAATTGATGTGAATTTAAAACATTATTAAAAGGTAGCTAAGCAGTCAGCAACAAAATAAGAATGAATAATCAACTTACAAATAAATACAATAGAACAAAGAAAGGCTACAAATGAAATAAACAGTGTTTTTAGAGTTCCCCATCGAGGGGAACTCAACTGCGTCATCGTTATGACACTTTGGGGAATGCCCCCAGCGTAGCGCATCTGAAGAATGAATGAAATCTGTCCAATCCTGATTGGTGTTGCGTCACGACGTAGTAGATGACGGCATACCCGGAAGATACAAAGGGACGCCGGCACGAACACAAATCAGCTTTTTGCTATTCAGCAAGCGCTCTGTGTTGTCTGAACCAGTTTGTCTTATTTGGTGTTGTTTGTCCCTCTTATAAGAGTGCTGCGTTCCCGCCTGGCCTTATTTAGTAATGATGGTCAGATGCGCGCTCCCCGCGGATCAGGTCCCGCATCTGCTGAGGCAATGCGGCGGCTTAGATCGTGGGGCTCGCAGAGAGAGCTCTCAGAGGAGATCGGGACTGCCGAGGCACTTTCCCGATCTTCATCTGAAAGCTGCAGATTCCCCTATCCCCCGTTCGGGAGCCCGCCCCGCGGCTTCTCCCGTTCGGGATGTAGACCCGGTGTTGCAGCTGTCTGATTCCGAGGAATTGGACGTGCTCAGCATCGCGGAGGAGAATCTGCACGAAGCGCACACACACACACACACACAATTTGCAGTAAGATTCTGTGGCTGGGATCTCGCGTCTGCCGAGGCAGCGCGTAGGTTTAATGTTTGCCTTGCAGTTGTAATACAGAATCTAGCTCGGATCTCGCGTTTGCCGAGGCAGCGCTTAGATTGCGAGTGTACTTTCCAGTAAGATTCTGTGGCTGGGATCTCGCGTCTGCCGAGGCAGCGCGTAGGTTTAATGTTGCCTTGCAGTTGCAATACAGAATCCAGTAGCTCAGATCTCGTGTTTGCCGAGGCAGCATGTAGGTTACGAGTCTACTTTGCAGTTTGCTGTGTGAGTACGAGGCATGAACAGTCAGCTCCTGAGGGTGCTTGCTGTGTTCATTGAGAAAAAAAAAAAAAAAACTCGCCGCACACGTGCGTTTCGGGTGTCTCAGCCTCGCGCCTGTTGACTTTCTTCTCGAGAGATGAAAGCCAAATATATTGTACTACTCTCGCGTTTGTTAAGGCAGCGCGTTATGAGTCTACAATAAAAGGGACACACGCGATCTGATAAATAATACTGTTTAGGTGCGAGGAATTCACAGTCAGCCCCTGAGGGTGCTGGCTGTGTTCATTGAGAAATATCCTGACGCGTACAGCCGTGCGCTGTCAGTTGTTTCAGTCTCGCGCCTGCTGACTTTCTTCTCGAGGGATGAAAGCCAAATTATAACGGCTCGAATCTCGCGCTTGCCAAGGCAGCGTGTAGGTTATGAGATCGTATAATTAAATATAAAACGGTATTCTGGTGTTTTATGGCTGCATTTATTTCCTACAGCCTACCATTCAGACCGTGTTTCACTTATCCAGTGTTATGGCTGCATTTAATTCCTAGGAGTTAAAGTAATTAAATATTAATTCAGCCTACCATCTGAAGGAGAGTATCGCTTTGAGGTCCCCCTCAAAAAAAAAAAAAAAAACTGACTGAGCTTGGGACTTTAGGCGGTGCTCTTACCCAGAGCCTCCTGAGAAGACGGATCTGAGGACCGTCCTTCAGTCCAGGAAGGCTAAGGGAAAGAGGTCCTAATTTTTACAAGACCTCCAAGGGCCCGCCCCCGAGAGACAGCGATTGCGGTCCCCTCTCTCGCTGGGCCCTCGGGAAGCTGGCGTCAGTATCCCGCCGTCTCTGACATTTCGGGACACGCTAGCTTCCAGCGAGCACACACTGGTCTGTCTGCCCCAAAGGCTTGCAGTCAGTCAGTGTTCAGGTTCGCACACTGTGACTCGTTGTCGGTCTTCCCCTGCCGGTCCTCCGCTTCAGGGTGCCGTCAAGGACTCGCACAAAACACCGGACACCAGCCCGGAAGGGCTGGTTCCCTTGGCGAATTTTGCAGAGGCATGGCAAAACCTCGCGAATATTTCTCCATGGGTCCTGCGCACTGTAGAAATCGGGTACAGACTGCAGTTCCAGGTCCGCCCACCAAGGTAAGTATCAACGGGGTGGTCTGGACTTCAGTTCACCCAGAGCAGAGTCTGGTGTTGGAACAGGAAGTTCACTCGCTGCTGGAAAAAGGGGGCCATAGAGCATGTTCCCCCACCAGTCAGGGAGTCCGGGTTCTACAGCCGGTACTTCATAGTTCCCAAGAAGGATGGAGGGCTGCGTCCATTTTTAGATCTTTGGCATCTGAACCGGTCTCTGAGGAGGTTCAGGTTCAAGATGCTCACTATTTATATTATCGTGAGTCAAAACCAATCCGAGGATTGGTTTGTCATGATAGATCTAAAAGACGCCTATTTTCACGTCTCCATCCTTCCATCTCACAGGAGGTTCCTGAGGTTTGCTTCCGGGGGCGAAGCTTACCAATATCGGGTTCTTCCATTCGGCCTAGCACTCTCCCCTCGTACTTTTACCAAGTGTATGGATGCAGCTCTAGCATCCCTGAGGCTCGAGGGCATCAGGGTGCTCAATTACATCGACGACTGGCTAATATTGGCCCAGTCGAGAGAGCTGGCGATTCGGCATCGAGATGTCGTCCTCGCCCACATCCAGAGCCTGGGGTTGAGACTCAACACGAAGAAGAGCGTGTTGACACCAGCCCAGAGAACCACGTTCCTGGGAGTGGTGTGGGACTCAGTCACGGTGCAGGCACCTTTTTCTCCTGCTCGGATCGAGTCCATCCTGACCACAGTGTCCGGGATAAAGCTAGGCCAAGCCATCACTGTCAAACACTTTCAGAGAGTGTTGGGTCTCATGGCAGCAGCGTCCAGTGTGATACCTTCTGGCCTGCTACACATGAGAGCTCTACAGTGGTGGTTAGGAGCCAAGGGGTTTTCCCCGAGGGAAAATCCATTCCGCTTGATAAGGGTTACGCGCAGATGCCTTCGTTCCCTATCAATTTGGAAGAAGCCTTGGTTCTTGTCCCAGGGTCCCAGGCTGGGAGCGTCATGTCGCCGGATATCTATTTCGACAGACGCCTCCCTCTCTGGCAGGGGCGCGGTCATGGACGGCCACTTTACGAGAGGTCTCTGGCAGGACCATCATTCCTCTTGGCACATAAATTGCCTAGAGATGTTGGCGGTGTTCCGAGCTCTGAGGAGCTTTCTGCCAGACCTCCATGGTCGCCATGTCCTAGTAAGATCCGACAACATGTCGGTGGTTTCTTACTTAAACCGTCAGGGGGGTCTGAGATCGCGCCCTCTGTGCAGACTGGCGCATCAGATCCTCCTATGGTCCCAGCGGAGACTGTCGTCTCTCAGGGCGATGTATGTCCCCGGGGATCAAAATCAAGGGGCAGACGTCCTGTCGAGGCAGGGGCTGAGGCCCGGGGAGTGGCGACTCCACCCCGAGGTGGTGGAGGCCATGTGCGTGAGATTCGGCCCAGTGGAAGTGGATCTGTTCGCGTCTCAAGAGACGTCCCACTGTCCACTGTGGTTCTCTCTCAGGTATCCAGCTCAGTTGGGGCTGGATGCTATGACGCAGACGTGGCCGAGGCTGCGGCTGTACGCATTTCCCCCGATCGCTCTGCTCCCGGGAGTCTTGGAGCGGGTCCGTCGGGAGGGGATCAGCCTACTTTTAGTAGCACCCCACTGGCCGACCCGGATATGGTTCTCCGACATTGTAGCACTGCTAGACGGCCTCCCGTGGCAGGTCCCTCTGAGGAGGGATCTGCTGTCTCAGGCAGGGGGCACAATATTTCACCCTCGGCCGGAGCTGTGGAACCTCTGGGCCTGTCCCCTGAGGGGGCTCAGTTCTTAGAGGCTGGCCTGTCAGCAGGTGTTGTCGAGACCCTACTCAGCTCCAGGGCTCCTTCCACCAGGAGACTGTACAGCCTGAAGTGGAATGTGTTTTCCACTTGGTGTAGAGAGCGTGAGGTGGACCCAGTTAACTGCCCAGTGGCTTCAGTGCTGGAGTTCCTCCAAGATCGTTTCTCCGCCGGTCTTTCCCCATCCACACTTAAGGTGTATGTGGCTGCCATTGCGGCTTTCCACTCACCTATAGGTGCTGGGCCTTTGGGAAGACACCATATGGTTGTACGTTTCCTCCGTGGGGCTCGGAGGATTAGGCCTGCGGCTCACTCCAGAGTTCCAACTTGGGACCTGGCGGTGGTTCTTGAAGGGTTGGCTGAGGCCCCCTTTGAACCACTGGAGTCGGCTGAGGCAAAGAACCTGACCTTCAAGGTGGCTTTTCTCCTTGCCATCACTTCTCTGAGGAGAGTGGGGGATCTCCAGGCCTTGGCTATATCGCCAACTTGCCTGGAGTTTGCCCCTGGCGGAGTCAAGGCCATCTTGCATCCTAGACCGGGCTATGTGCCCAAGGTGCCGTCTAGTGCGGCACGGTCTGTGGTTCTTCAGGCCTTCCATCCTCCACCTCATGGGACGGCGGAAGAGGGGAGACTTCACCTGCTCTGCCCAGTCAGAGCCCTAAGGGTTTACTTGGAGAAGTCCTCTCAGTGGAGGAAGTCGGACCAGTTGTTGGTGTGCTTTGGTTCACCCAAGAAAGGGCTGCCTGCATCTAAACAGACAATCAGCAATTGGATTGTCCAGGCTATAGCCACGGCTTATCAGGTGCGCAATTTGCCTTCACCTATGGCCGTAAGGGCACATTCCACCAGGAGCATGGCCTCCTCGGTGGCCCTCCTTTCTGGCGTCTCGCTTCAGGAGATCTGCGAGGCGGCCGGGTGGGCCACCCCGCACACCTTCATCCGTTTTTACAGTCTGCAACTCCCCGTGACGCCTGGCGCCAGAGTGCTCGCCTCCTAAGTGTGCCTGGTCTTCCAGCTTCACACTAGGGCGGTCGTGATTACGGTGTGGCATAGTGGGTATTTCGTTCCCCAAAGTGTCATAACGATGACGCAGTTGAGTTCCCCTCGATGGGGAACGTCTCGGGTTACGACTGTAACCCTTGTTCCCCGAGAAGGGGAACGAGACTGCGTCTCGTCGCCACACCTATCACGGGCAGAGCGCTTGCTTCATCGCAAATGAGCTGATTTGTGTTCGTGCCGGCGTCCCTTTGTATCTTCCGGGTATGCCGTCATCTACTACGTCGTGACGCAACACCAATCAGGATTGGACAGATTTCATTCATTCTTCAGATGCGCTACGCTGGGGGCATTCCCCAAAGTGTCATAACGATGACGCAGTCTCGTTCCCCTTCTCGGGGAACAAGGGTTACAGTCGTAACCCGAGACGTTTTTCGGGTAGATCTACAGGTACAGAAATTTGAATAAAGTAATCAAATGTGGAAAAAAAAATGCATATTCATTACTGAATAAATTAAATATAGATGGATCTTTTGAAAGTTGAAAAGGGTAGACTATTTAGTCAAGAGCAGTGAGTAATTTATTAATCCATTCATTGTTTGATTAACATTAAAGTCCCTGTAAAGTCAAAATTAAGTATGTGTTCTGAGTTTGTCACACCACAAAAAAATGTGTTATTAGTCACCCAGCCAAATTTGAACGATAAAAAAGCCTTGAAAAAATCTTGAAAAAATGAGCAGTAATCTCTTCTCTCAAACGCTGGGGGCCTGTCCGCTGGCTGCATTGAAACCACGCCCACTTACGGGAAAGCTGCCGTCGCCACACTCAACTCTACAGCCGGAATGGATGCTCGCACGCCCGATGATCATGGCACCAGTTTTCGGCGCGACGGGAGGATGAAGGCCGAGGCGGGAGATAGTCGGTTCGGCCCCATTCACCAGTAACAGCGGATTATCATTTATCAGTGATTCCCAGTTGTCTCAGACGAAAGTTTATAAAACTATCCCGTGTAAAATGATCACTTACAGAGGTGGGATTTGGCGGTGATCCTCAGCTCTCCATCAAGGTGTCTTCACAAAATTAATCCACTTCTTCTTGATGTAATCGTATTTCGGAAATTTAAATAAGGACACCGATCTGTTTTGTACGTGATAAGGGGATCGCATCCAGGTAGTACGCATTTCCATGACGAAGGCATAGCTAGCTAGCAATCTGTAGGCTGTTACTAATAATAGTACTACTGACGGTAACTCGCGATTAAGCGGCAAACTGATGTGAATGTGCTCTATTAATATTATTGTTAGGAGCGACCAGCCTCAGCGGCTCCAGTGCGTCATCAAGTAGGGGCGTGTCCAGGAGCTCAGGGACTCCAGTGCGTCATCGAGCCCCCGTTTTAGCCCCGCCCAGAAAATCCGGAAAATAGCAACGGTGAAAAACTGTTTAACGGTCTAACTCCACATTTCAGTACTTCACAGTTCACAGTCGTTGTAATATGTTTTAGCAATACATTTCTAACATTTATAATGTGTTTAGAATTTTTTTTTTGAAATTGCCTTTACAGGGACTTTAAAACAGCAGTGGGTTTATTGAAGTGCTGCCCCTTTAAGACCGAACGCGCGGGCCCCATTTGAACATGGCTACGTTCACTTGATATACCTGACTTTGTTTACTAGGATACTCGCAAATATGGGCGTTTTTACATAATTTAGTGTGAATTCCTCCGTTCAAGCGCAAGGCGTGAAAGCCAATTCAATTCATTATTCGCGCGCTGATAAGCTGGTTTGCGGGGTGCGCGCTTTGGATGTTTACATTCATGGAACTTATTGACTGCAAACGTCCAGTAATAATGTAGGGAATCACTCGTTATACATAAATCAGATAACAGGTCATGTTTTACTTTACTTGATTTAGTTGTCATCCAAATAACACGTGCTGAGTGAACGATTTAGCAATCAAGACCAATCAACAGAACTGCGCGCTCTCTCGTCAACGTTAATAATAAGCTACATGCCTTGTTTTATTTTCTTTGCCATTGACATCCGACTAAACTACAAACCTTCCACTGATGTCTGTTAAGAGATGTGCTAGACCAGCTCGCGCGTCTGTGCCGCTACGCGCTCAATCCACTGCGCGGTTTTCTCTGATGATCAGCTAGCGCACCACAGCTATGTTACTATACACACGCTAAAATATAGGTTTATCACACACTAACATACATATTTTGCGACATATGAAGGCTATATTCAAATAAATTGATATAAAAATCTCTTCAAAACTATCAATATTTTTAATGCCTGTAGGAATAAAATTGAATGCTTTTTAATGCCATTTAAGGCCTTAATTTTCACAAAATCCATTTAATGACTTTTAATGCTTTTTAATGCTCCGCGGAAACCCTGACTGTTGTATCTGGGTAAGATCTAGCGCAACAACCAATGACACCCCGTCGGCTGGGTGTCTAACATATCACCACAGATTAGCGTCACGCAAAGGCGGGGTTTGGAAAAATGACTCGCTAAACGATTCATATGGGAGTCGGTGAGCAAATCAGGTAAAAATAAATGCATATTATAAGACAACAAAAGTGTTTTTTGTCATTGCATGCATGTAAAACTGTTGTTGGGGACTCCCAGAACATTATTAGGAACATTTTAAATGCCATAATAGGTACCCTTTAACGATCTGTCCGGCACAGACTGCGTCACTTCGGCAATTCCTGTGGAGTTTTTTTTTCTGCGACTAACCGACTAATAACATTTGTCAACTAACGTTTAGTAAGCCCTTCAAATACCATAGATTGATTTACTGAAACCAACCATAGTAAAATGTCAGTAAAGCATGGTTTCCCCTGTGGTGTCCCAACACACTTCAGACTCCATGAAAACGGTTGACAATCTCAGTTTTATTTCCTTAACTGTACTGATGAATGACGTCACTAAAATATGTATTTGTCTCAGGGAACCAATTTCCTACTAGCTGTTCTAGTTCCATGCCTAGTTCTATTATGCGTTTCTTCTCACATAATGCAATCCTTTTAACTAATCAATATCATACATGACTAGTGCATTGTTCAGGACATACACACGTTGGATATTGGGACATAGCATACCTGTGGACCAATGAACACCCGGAATCTGTTGTCAGGACTGTCTCCGCCAATCAAGAATGAGTTGGGTCCTATTTGCTGCAGCAGGTAGAGGCGGGCTCTCATGACCTTGTTGACCCAGCGGTTGGTCTCCTCAGGACTATATGGGGAAAAGCCATCAGGGGAGGGAGCTCTCCGGGGGCCGTCACCCTGCCGCTCTGTAAACACACATTCAGACCACATTTTAAAGACCACATACATGGAAAATGTCCCAAACTCCCAGAAATATTGTCATTTTTACATTTAAATTTAATCCATAAAAATATCATTATCATTATTATTATTTATTTATTTCTAACGTCATGTCAGCAACAAGGCAATCTTCTTGACAAGAACAAAGTGAATAAAAGTAATACAATTAACAAAAAAGATTAATACAAGACAAAGATTATAAAATACGTTCAGGTGATACTTTTGTAAATGCATCAGTTATCAGTTCAAACATATCTTTGAATAAAAACGGTGTCTATTTACATAAAACAAATAACCCAGCAAAGTCCAGTAAAATATGTTTAACTGTCATTGAAGTTTGACAAGGAAGCCATGATGGTGGTTCTTCAAATTTTAGTGAATAAACATGTGCGAATTTATTATTACCTAAATGGCACCTAGTAAAAACAACTTGATCATGCCTAGATTTGAAATGACTGAGGAAAGCCTTATACTAGGATTTATTTCATGTAACCTATTTCTGTGGCATCCGTCCCATTCTTACGAATATACGAGTCACTGGTCTAAGGTCAGAGAAATCTGACACTCTGAAATATTGAAAGTTCAAAGAAGATGGAAACAGTGTTGTTTTTGGCAGCCCTTTTAGTTTTAGTCTTATTATTTTGGACGAAAATGCTTTTTAGTTTTAGTCACATTTTAGTCACTTATAAACTTAATAGTTTTAGTCAAGTTTTAGTCGACGGAAACAAAAAAAGGTTTTAGTCAAGTTTTAGTCAATTTTAGTAAAAAAAAAAGTAGTCTTTAAAAAATAGAGAAAATAAAAGTGCAGCTGTGTCAACATTTGTATCAAGTTCAAAAATAGAAAATAAATAAAAGTGCCACTTTGCAACCTGTTAAAAAAAGAAAAGAATAGAAATCCATTTGGCAAGACAGGTCTATTTATCCCTACATTAGGCGGTGTTGTGCGCAAACTAAGCGAGGCGCTCAAAATGACAATGGACAGCGTGATGGCTACAATTAATTTTATTCACTTCACATCAAGCCTCCAACACCGCTTATTCCGCTTGCTGCTGTCAGAAATGTCTGCTGAGCACCACGACATGCTTTTGCATAATGACGTGAGGTGGCTGTCCAAAGACAAAGCACTGGAGCGTTTCTGTGGTCTCAGAGAGGAGATCATAACTTTCCTCCGAAGCAGCAAGCAAAAAAAGGCAGAAACGCACTTGAGTCGCATACTGGACGGCAACTTCATGGCCGATGCCTGCTTTCTGAGTGACATATTCAAACACCTGAATGATCTAAATTTGGCACTACAAGGCAGAGACAAAACTGTCATTGACCTTGTGGAACAGATGCGCGCATTCCAAGTTAAACTGGACCTTTTCGCAACTGATTTGAGCACAGGCCGAATGCTCCATTTTCCGACACTCCGCAAATGCATCTCATCCCCCGCACAAATCACAGATGTGATGACAGATTTTATTGCGAGGTTGAAAAATAACTTTGCTGATCGATTGGATGGACTTGTTCTGCCCACAGAGGTGGCCGTTTTTGTCAAAAAAAAAGTGCGTCAACGAAATCATTTCGTTATCGTCATCGTTGACGAAAACAACATTGGATAAAAAAAGAAGCATTCTACAAACACATTATAAAAATCTAAACAATTTGTAACAAGGTATCCAGAATTATTCACTGTATTTCTAAGTGTTCACAATAATCCATTCTATGCTGTGCTCACATTTCTATCCATGATGACTTTTTGTGTGAACTAGACGTGCAGAAACCCAAAACACTTATCTATACAACAACAAAATTCATGCCAGCAGAAGACAATAGAAATGTGCCAAACTCACAGGCACAGGGGAGCCTCTCCGCCTGCGCAGCCCAGGAGAATCGGGCTTCCCAGCAGTCCTTGTGGAGGAGGAGGATGAGGATGAGGATGAGGAGGGTCCGGGAGAAGGGCTGCGATGGCCTCTGCTGTGAGAGGAGGACGAGCTGTGCCCGTCGCTGCCGGTCTCAGTGCCGTCGGCTTCACTACCTGACACACACACCACACAAACACATCAAACACTGCTTCCATCCCGCTTCACTTGAGCTTTTATTTGGTCTTGTGGGGATGAGTCATATTGCCCAATATGTGGACATTAAAATGCTGATTTCCAGTGTGAAAACATTAGTTAAGGGTACGTTTACACGACAACGATGAACTAAAAATGGAAAAGTTTTTCCTTTGCGTTTCTCGCGTATAGACGACAGCGTTTTCAAAACGATCTCCGTTCACACTGATCAGTGAATGTCACTTTGTAGAGAAACACTATGCGTCTATAGACTGAACATGTAACACACATGTGCATCACGGTGTTAGAAAGTGCCCTGTTGTAGACGTGATGTGCAATAGGTATTTGGAGATGTGCAGTAAAGCGTGTGAGCCTGGTGTGGTCGCACCATCGGGCCTCTCCTGCTGCGCCGCTCCAGCCACTCGCTCTTCCAGGTGGGCATATGCAGGTGGCCTTCAGCTTCTCCCAGATCAAGCGCTCCTCCGGCCGCTCCTCCATCTTCTGCAGCCCGCGCAGAGTCTCCTTGCTCTCCATGTCCCGGCTGCAGGGACACAACACACAATAAGCATGAGCGTGAACGTGCATTTCACCACATTTATCCCTTTTCCACAGTTTCCAACAGATATTTCCCAGCAAGCAGCACAGACACCAGTGGTCGACCAATAGGGACTCATTCATGGCCAATGCCGATACTGTAGAGAGCAAGGTGGCCGATGGCCCATATAAAGATGATAAATGTGATATCACACTATATATGTAGTTATTTAAAAACTATTTAAAAAGTAAAAAACACATGCAAATTTGTTTGACATAATATATACTAAATTAGAAAAACTATTTGAAAATAAATAGAAAGTGGTCAATGTCAAAGACAGTTTTGTGCATCTGCGCTGGCTGTCAAATTCAAGGTCTCAGCACTTCCAAGACTCACCAGCTGATGCCATAAATACAAATGCAAAATATCTGCATAGAAAATGCATCTTAATGCATCTCTCTTGCAGTCCTAAAAGCGCTCACAGAATGTGCACACTGTACAATCACATAGCAAGAGAAATATCACACACAAATGCGTTATTTGTTTGCAGTCAAAGTTGAATGTGATGAGACGTAAAGACTGGTTACAACTAAATTAAAAAAGACAATAAGCCAACAACACCACACTGGCGTCACTGGCTGTCTGCAGCAGTGCATGTATTCATCAAGCACACGCTTTTATCCACAGCGACTTACAAATGAGGAACAACACATGACATTTATCATATGCAGTCATACATGCAAGGCACGAATTAATGACTCTTAAAATCAATCGGTCAGGAAAAACTCACAGGTCACCTGTATGAACCAATCAAATGACTCACTGAACCCATCAGTAGCTGTTTCCATCCAAAGTTTTATCTTATGGGGAAAATTGGAATATGGTATAAAGCATTTGCAGATAAATATTGTTGCTGCAATCAGGCTCCTTCTTCCTCCATCATAAATGAGTGTGTCTCAGAGCATCACACGAAACACAATAACCGCCGTCACGTTATCTTGCGGAAACGTGAGACGCTTCTGAAGGGATATATTCATATATATTCATTATTCATATTATAGGGGTATAGTGCATGGAGGAAACCGAGTTATCTCTTGCCATCTTACCTGTCATGCATCAATTTACACAAGATGAAAATCCCAACTGAGGGTCTGATTAAAGATGATTAAAGTGAATGTTGTAAAAGCCCCTGAAGCGCCGACAGAGAGATGAAGCCTGAGAGAGTCTGGAGCTGTGTGCTGGTTCCGTCGTGATGGTGCTGGGACCCCGTCAGCATGAAGTGCTGAGCAGCGGGCAGAGGAAAACTCATCCTTCGCTCTCTGTAGGAACATCACCAATGTAGCCTGCTGCTGACGACCCTCTGGAGCACTGGGGTTATGAAGTCGGATGACCGCCGTATGACATATCAAGCTACACGCAAATAAAAACACCACTTTAAAGGTAACTATATTGTACTCATAATAGTAAGATTTCTGTATTCACCAGCCTGCAATGTATTCTCTTTCAGACAATTAGTTAAGCCTCATAAATAAACATCACAAACATCAACATTACTAATGTTCATATGCAAAGCCTTATATATTACAGGTATTTAATGTGCAGGTCATTACTTAA
>JAZAVI010001549.1:0-26822 GCA_036326025.1 Chrosomus eos
TGCTTGCTAGCATTTTTAAAAGGTTTTTCAAGTGGGTTGTTAGCATGTTTAACACTTGCTGGCACTTTTTTATATGTTATCAGGATCCACAACAGGGGGTAAACATGTCACTTCCTGTTGCCAGCAGGTGGCGCTGTGACTGTAACTGAATATCAGCATGCACATGTGTTCAGGACAGAACTCTTATCAAACATGTGAAGTTTGGGCAGATTGGACATTGTTTGCCTGAGTTACAGCAACTTCCTGTTTCATGGCGAAACATCAAAATTTGTCGGGGGCCGCCGAGGACACGCCCTTCGACGAAAACTCAAGATCTTCGCAATTAACGTCGCAAAGGCCTTAAGATTACACTCACCAAATTTGAAGATGATCAGATTAAAACTGTAGGAGGAGTTCGTTAAAGTACGAGGCCTGAAAATGGCAAAAACTGCACAAAAATCTGAGAGGAAGTTCAAAATGGCTGACTTCCTGTTGTGTTTAGGGCTACGCTCCAAGAGACTTTTTGTAGGTATTAGGCCATTACATGTATGTACCGAATTTCGTACACGTACGTGAAACGTAACGCGAGGCGCACTCCGTTTGAACCTTTATAGGTGGCGCTATCGAGCCATTTTGCTCCGCCCAATTTTGAAACGCATAATCAGATGTAAATTTCGCCAGTTCTGACGCGTGTGCAAATTTTCGTGAGTTTTCGTGCATGTTTAGGCCCTCAAAATGCGATTCATTGCGGAGAAGAAGAAGAAGAAGAATAATTAAAGCTGCAAGCAGCATTGAAAGGGCCCTCGCACACCCGTGCCATCGCCACCCGTGTGCTTTAGGAAGACAGAGCACGGTGGGCTATGTGCATTTAAGTAGATAAATATAGTGGGAGTATGTCAAAGTCAGTTACAAAAATGTCATTTATTTTTGGGATAATAGCATGCTGTTAAACATGTCACTTCCTGTTGCCACAGGTGGCGCTATGACTGTAACTGAATATGAGCATGCACATGTGTTCAGGACAGAACTCTTATCAAACATGTGAAGTTTGGGGCAGATTAAACTTTGCCTTCTTAAGTAAAAACAACTTCCTGTTTCATAGCATTAGCATGCTTTAGCACTTAGCTAAGAATTTCTAGCATTTTTTAAACATGTTTATAACATGTTTATATAACTCAATGGCATATTTACTATGTTGCCAGTACTGCATCACACTGTTAAACATGTCCTCTTCCTGTTGCCAGTAGTGGCGCTATTACTATAACTGAATATTGTCATGTAAGATGTGTTCAGGGCAGACTCTTATCAATGTGTGAAGTTTGGGGCAGATTGGACATTGCCTTCTTAAGTAACAACAACTTCCTGTTTCATTTCATTAGCATCTTTAGCACTTAGCTAAGAATTGCTAGCCATGTTTTAACATGTTTGTAACGTTTATAATTCAATGGCATATTTAAATGTTGCTAGTACTCAGCATCACAGTGTTAAACATGTCACTTCCTGTTGCCAGTAGTGGCGCTATTACTATAACTGAATATTGTCATGTAGATGTGTTTCAGGCAGGACTCTTATCAAATGTGTGAAGTTTGGGCAGATTGGACATTGCCTTCTTAATAACAACAACTTCCTGTTTCATTTCATTAGCATGCTTTAGCACTTAGCTAAGAATTGCTAGCATGTTTTAACATGTTTATAACATGTTTCTAACTCAATGGCATATTTAATATGTTGCTAGTACTGCATCACAGTGTTAAACATGTCACTCCCTGTTGCCAGTAGGTGGCGCTATTACTATAACTGAATATTGTCATGTAGATGTGTTCAGGGCAGACTCTTATCAAATGTGTGAAGTTTGGGGCAGATTGGACATTGCCTTCTTAAGTAACAACAACTTCCTGTTTCATTCATTAGCATGCTTTGAAACTTAGTTTAATGTTTGCTGGGCATTTTTAGCATTTTTTCTATATTTTCTGGGCCTTTTTTTAAACACTTCGGCCCCTTTTTTTATAGGGTTTATTATAGTCCACAACATGTTAAACTGTCAAAACCCTGTTCCCAAAGCAGGTGGCGCTATGAACTGTAACAAATTTTGGGAGGAGGGAATTTTGTTCGGGACGGGACTCTTACCCAAACGTGTGAAGTTTGGGCAAAAAAAAAAATTTGAAAAAAAAATTTGGTTTCCCTGAGTTACAGCAACTACCTTTTAAAAGGGCGAAACATCAAATTTGTCAGGGCCCCCGGAACAAACGCCCTTCGACAAAAACTAAAGATCTTCGAAATTTTTAACGTCGAAAAGGGCCCTTTAAAGATTACACCCCCAAAATTTTTGAAGTTTGATCAATTAAAACGTAGGGGGAATTTTCGTTAAAGTACGGGGCCTGAAAATGGCAAAAATTTCCCCAAAAATCTGAGAGGAATTTAAAATGGCTGACTTCCGTTGTGTTTGGGGCTACGCCCCAAAAGACCTTTTTTTGAAAGGTTTTGGGGGGCGTTTACATGTTTTACCGAATTTCGTACACGTACGAAACAAAGGGCAGGCCACTCCTTTTGGGAACCTTTATGGGTGCGCTATCGACCCATTTTCCCCCCCAAATTTTTGAAACGCAATCAGATTTTAAATTTTCCCATTTTTTACGCGTTTGCAAATTTTCGTAAATTTTCGGGCAGTTTAGGCCCTCAAAATGCGTTTCTTTGGCGGAAAAAGAATAATAAAAATAAAATAAAAACAGAGAAATTTTCCCAAAAGGGGCCCCTCACCCCAAATCTTTTGTTTCGGCCCTAAAAAATTTAAAAGCTGCAAGCAGCATTGAAAGGCCCTCGCACCCCCCCCATCCCACCCGGGGGGTTTTTAGGAAGACAACCACGGGGGGCAATGTGCATTTAAGTAAAAAATATGTGGTATGCCCAAAGTTTTTTAAACAAAAATGTCCTTTATTAGGGGTATAATCTTTGCTTTTTAAACATGCCCATTTCCCCTGTTGCCACGGGTGGCCTATGAACTGAAAACTGAAAAATGACCCTGAAACAGGTTTTTTCAGGACAGAACCCCCTTATCAAACATGGAATTTGGGGGCCAATTAAACCCTTTGCCTTTTTAATTAAAAACAACTTCCTGTTTCATACTTTAAACATCTTTAGGCATTTTAGCAAAAATTTTGCTAGCTTTGTTTAACAGGGTTTAAAAAAAATTTTTTAATAACTCAATGCATTTTAAAATTTATTTTTCCATTTACGGGCCATCACACAGTTAAAAAAAATTGGCCCACCCTGTTGCCAGTAGGGGGGCGCTATTACTAAAACTTAATATTGTCAAGTAAATGTGTTCCAGGGGCGGGACTCTTATAAAATTGGGAAGTTTTGGGGAAATTTTGGGACATTCCCTTTCTAAGTAACAACAACTTCCTTTTTCCCTTTTCATTAGAAATTTTCAACTTAGCAAAAATTCCCTACATGTTTAACTGTTTTAAAACGGGTTTTTTTTACCCAAAGGGCATATTTACTATGTTGCAATTACGGGCACACAGTGTTAAACTTTCACTTCGTGTTGCCAGTGGTGGGGGGCAAATTGACTATTACTAAAAATTTTCCCACATTAGAGTGTTCAGGGCCCTAAACTCTTATCAAAGGTTTTAAGTTTGGGAAAGATTGGACATTCCCTTCTTAAGTAAAAACCCAATTTCCTTTTATTTCTTTAGCTTTCTTTAGAAACAAAAGCTAAAAATTGCAGTTTTTTTTAAAACATGTTTTTTTAACATGTTTTTAAACCCCAAAAAAATGGCATATTTACTATTTGCCAGTACTGAATCACACTTTTAAAAACAGGGTCATTTCCCTTGTTGCCAAAAAGGTCCCGCTATTCCCTAAAAAGGGAAATATTTTCATGAAAATGTGTTTCCAGGGCGACTTTTATCAAATGTGGAATTTTGGGGCGAGGGGAACTTTTGCCTTTTTAAGTAACAACAATTTCCCGTTTCAATTTCTTTACAGTTTACCCACTTACAAAAGGAATTCTACCATTTTTTAACAGGTTTATAACATGTTTTAATTAAAATGGCATATTTACTATGTTCCTAGAAACTGCATCACAGTGTTAAAAAAGGTCACTTTCGTTTTCCCCCAAATTGGGGTTGGCCCCATTACAATAACTGAATATTCTCTTTAAGTTTTCGGGGGCGGGCCCCCTTACCCAAATGTTTAAGTTTGGGGCAGATTGGACATTCCATCCTAGTTTAGCAAAAATACTATTTAATTGCAGAAATATCATTTTTAAAGCACTTGGGCTAAGTTTTTCCCTAAAATTTTTTAAAAAGCAGTTTCAAGTATGTTGAAAGCATTTTTTAAGAAAACTTCTAAAAACTTTTTTATATTTATTGGGTTTTCCACAACGGTTAAATTTTTCATTTCCCGGGTTTCCCCAGCGGGTTTGCGCTGTGACTGTAACTGTTTTATGGCATGGACATTTTTCCCAGAACAAACTCTTTTAAAAACGTGTGAAAAAATTTGGGGGCAGTTTGGGACATTCCATACCTGATTTAAACCAGAAAAATTCCCTTTTGAATTGCATTAATAGCAGGGTTTTTTTTAGCATTTAGCTAAGTGCTTGCAAACATTTTTAGCATTTTTTCAAAAATGTTTTAGAAATGTTAAAACACTTGCTGCACTTTTTTATATTTATAAAGGAGTCCACAACATGAAAAAACATTCATTTTCCGTTCCCCAGCAGGGGGCGCTGGGACTGTAACTGAATATGACAAGGGACATGTTTTCAGACAAACCTTATCAAACATTGAATTTGGGGCAATTGGAAAAGTTTGCCTGATTACAGAAAATTCCTTTTTCTTGGGCGAAAAAAATCAAAAGGGGGTCGGGGCCGCCGAGGACCCCCTTTTTTTGGAACGAAAACTAAAAAAATCTTCGAAATTTTAAAAACGCGAAAAGGGCCCTTTAAGATTACACTCAGAAAATTTTGAAGATATTCAGAAAAAAAAACTGAAGGAGGATTTTCTTTAAAAGTACGGGGCCCCTAAAAAGGGCAAAAACGGCAAAAAAAAACTGAAAAAAAAGTTAAAAAGGGCGATTTCCCTTTTTTTGTTTTAAAGGGCTCCCGCTCCAAGAGCCCTTTTTTTTTTTGGGTAGGGGGCCATTACATGTATGTCCCCGTTTTCGTACACGTACGGAAACGTAACGCGGGGCGCACTCCTTGAACCTTTTTAGGTTGCGCTATCACCCAAATTTTTGCCCCCCCCAATTTGAAACTGGCATATCAAATGAAATTTTCCCCCCTTTTCTGACGCTGGGAAAAATTTTCGTGATTTTTCGGGGCATTTTAGGCCCTAAAAAAATGCAAATTTCATTCAAAAGAAAAATAAAAAAATAATAAAAAAATAAACAGAGAAAATTCCAAGGGGGTCCTCACCCCATCGGTGCCGGTCCCTGAATTAAAGCTGCAAGCAGCATTAAAAAGGGCCCCTTTCGAAACCCTGCCATGGGCCCCCCGGGTGGCTTTAGGAAAAACAGACCATTTTTGGGGCAATGTGCTTTTTAATAAAATAAATAAAGGGGGAGTATGAAAAAAGTTCATTTTTTTACAAAAATGTCCTTTTTTATGGGTATAATACCCAGCTTTTTAAACAGTCAATTTTTTTTGCCACAGGTCCCGCTATGCCCTGTAACGAATATGATCATGCACATGTTTCAGGACAGAACTCTTACAAACATTAAATTTTTGGGGCTTTTTTTGAATTTTGCCTTAATAAAAAAAAATTCCCTTTTTTAAATATTTTTTAGCATCTTAAAAAACATTTAAACTAAGAATTGCAACATTTTTAACATTTTTATAACATTTTTATAACCAATGGCATATTTACTATTTTTGCCAGTATTTCCCTCCACTTTTTAAACATGCCACTTCCTTTTTGCCAGGTAGGGGGCGCTATTACTAAAAACTGAAAAAAGCCCGGGAAGATTTTGTTCAGGGCGGGACTCTTATAAATGTGTGAATTTTGGGGGCAGTTTGGGGAAAATTGTCCCCTTAAGTAACAACAATTTTCCCGGGTTTCATTTCTTTACACTTTAGCATTTAGCTAAGAAGGGGCTAGCATTTTTAACATGTTTATAACATGTTTAAAAATTTCAAGGGCATATTTACTATTTTTCTATTTACTGAAATCACATTTTAAAAACATGTCACTTCGTGTTGCCAGTGGGGTGGCGCTTTTACTATAACTGAAAATTCTCTTTGTGGGATTTTGTTCGGGGCATGACTCTTAAAAAATTTGGGGAATTTTGGGGGCAAAATTGGACATTGCCTTTTTAAAGAAAACAAAAATTTTCCTTTTTCATTTAAATTACATGCTTTAGCACTTACAAAAGAATTGCTAGCATTTTTTTAACATTTTTATAACTTTGGTTTTATAACTCAATGGAAATATTTCTATGTTTGCCAGTACGCACCCACACTTTTTAAACATTTCACACCTGTTGCCTTTGGGGTGGCGCTATTACAAAAACCCAAAATTTTTTTTGTCATGTAAATGTGATTCAGGGGCAAACTTTTATCAAATGTGGGGAAGTTTGGGGGCAGTTTGGACATTGGCTTTTTAAGTAACAACAACTTCCTGTTTAAATTTCATTACATGCTTTAGCATTTAAAAGCTAAGAATTGTTTAGAAAGTTTTAACAGGGTTTAAATAACATTTTTTTAAAACCCCAAAAGGCATTTTTAAACTATGTTCCAGTACTGCATAAACCCCTGTTAAACATGTCACAACCTTTTTGGCCAGGGGTTGGGCGCTATTACTAAAAACTGAATATTGTCAGTAAAATGTTTTCGGGGCAGGCCCTTTTAAATAAAATGTTTTAATTTGGGGGGCAGATTGGCTTTGGGTTTCCCAAAGTAACAACAACTTCCTGTTTCATTTCTTTTAAGCATGCTTTAGACTTAGCAAAGAATTGCTAGCATTTTTTAACATTTTTAAAAAACATGTTTATAATTAAATGGGCAAAATTTACATTTTGGCAAAGTACTGCATCACGGGTTGTTAAACATTCCCTCCGTTTGCCATGGGTTTGGCGCTATTACTATAACGGAATATTCTCATGTAAAAGGGTCAGGGCGGGACCCTTATCACATGGGGTGAATTTTGGGGGCAGTTTGGGAACTTTTCCATCCCAATTACAAAATAACTTTTTAATTGCAGAAAAGCATGTTTTAAAGCACTAGCTAATTTTGCTACATTTTTTAAGCATTTTTTCAAGTAGGGTTTTTAGCATTTTTAGCACTTCTGGCACTTTTTTATATGTTATTAGGATCCACAACAGTTTTTAAAATGTCACTTTCCGGGCCACAGGTGCGCTTTGACGTAACTGATTATGTGCAGGGACAGGGTGTTCGGGACAGAACTTTTATCAAACGTTGAAGTTTGGGGCAGATTGGACTTTCCCCTCCCTTTATTACAGCAAATTCCTATTAAAATTGCTTTAAAAGCATGCTTTTAGCACTTAACTAAGTGCTTGCAAAAAGTTTTAAGAAATTTTTCCAAGGGTTTTTTTAGCATTTTAACACTTCGGGCACTTTTTTAATTTTTATCGGGAGTCCAAAACAGTTTTTAAACCATGTCCTTCCTTTGCCACAGGGTGGCGCGTGCCCTGTAACTAAATTATACATGGAAAAATGTTTAAAGGACCCGAACTCTTATCAAACGTTGAATTTTTGGGGCAGTTTGGACATTTTTTTTCCCTGATTTCCCGCAACTTCCGTTTCAAAGGGAAAACCCAAAAAAATTTTTGGTCGGGCCGCCGGGGACACCCCTTTCCCGACAAAACTAAAGGGTTTCTTGGGAAAATTTTAAACTCCAAAGGCCTTAAATTAACACTCACCAAATTTGAAAAAAAAACAGATTAAAACTGTAGGAATTTCTTTAAAAAGTACGCCCCTGAAAATGGCAAAAACTGCAAAAAAATCTGAAGGAAGTTAAAAATGGCGGCCCTTTCCTGTTGTTTTAAAAGGGCTATGCTCCAAGAACTTTTTTTTGGGATTTTGGGGCCAAAAAACTTTTTATGTACCAAATTTCCCGTACACAAACAAAAAAACTAACGCGAGGCGCACTTCCCCAATTAAAACCCCTTTTATGGGGTGGCCCCTACCCGAGCCATTTTCCCCCGGGCCCAATTTTGAAACCCCATCAAATGTAAATTTTCGAAAATTCTAAACCGTTGCAAATTTTCGTGATTTTTTCGAGCAGGGTTTAGGCCCTCAAAAATGCGATTCTTTGCGGAGAAGAAGAAAAAGTTTAAAATAAAAAATAGCCGAGCAGCGTTTTAACCCCCCAAACCCCTGGCAACCGCAACCCTGGTGCACCAGGGGCAAACCCGCCGGCTTTGGCCCTTAAAATCCGGGGGGGGGGGGGGGGGGGGGGGGGGGGGGGCTCGCAGCAAATATTTATTTTATATAATATATATATTAATAGATATTATATAATTTTTAAAAAAATATATAAAAAATATATAAAAAATAAATATATATATATAAAAAAACCCCGGTGGCAATCACCCCCCTGGTGCCCTTTGGGGTTATTGTGCACGGACGTACACAAAATATCTGCTCGCATCTGCCGAAACGCTCTGTAGCCCCCGTTTCCCCGCACTATGATTTTGGGAAAAAAAAATTGTGCTCTGGTTTGGGTCTGGTTTAAACCCGGGTTTTTTAAAATTTTAAACAGAAATAAGTTATTTATAATTCAAATGAAAAAAAAGTTAGTGTTGATTAAAAAAAAGGGAAAAACAAATATATTGATCTAAAATTATAGCACTTCATTTTACATTTATTTGGGTTAAATTTAACCAAAACCTTACAATTTTAAAATTTAATTTAAAGAAAACAATACATTAAAAATCCCAATGGGTTGTAGGGCACTTTTTTTTTTTAAAAAAAAATATATTAATATCCAAAAAGACAAGGCTTAAAAAACCTTGTCACTGTAACAGACACAATCTCTCTCTCCAAACAAACACACACACAAACAAACACCACACCCCCACACAAACACAAAACACACCACACACACACACACACACCACCCAAAACCCCCCCAACACACAAAAAACCCCACACACAACACACACACACACACCCCACACAACGTAAAGGGTCATTTTTTGATGAAATATTAATAAGCAGAAAAACCCGATTTTTTTTGTTTCTGAAAATATAAAAAAGCATACAAATTGAATAAGCATTTTAAATATTCAAAACAAATAACATTATTCGCTAATGAATAAGTACTAGTATTTAAAATGGAATAGATACTAAAACCCTAAAAAAAAAAGTACAAATACATGAAAATAAAAACAAAGTTTTTTAAAAATGTTTTAAATTTTAAAAGGGCTTCCCCAATATTTGGCCCTCAGAGAAAAAGAAAAGAGAGAAAAATGACTTTTTAGATAATTTACCTATTAAAAGATACAAAGTTTTTATTTCAATAAAACCTATTCTAAGTCATTACATACTAGTCCCCCCCTTTTAAATAGATCCCATCTTATTCTTTTACAACTAAAACTATTCAAAAGAAACCCAAAAGAAAAAAGCACAAACCACTAAATACACTTTTACTAAAGAAAAGCACAAAGCCAAATGAAAAAGGTACATTACTTAATGAAAAAGATACAAAAAATCTAAAAAATAATACTAGTAGCAAAAAAAAAGAGCCCGTGGGTTTTAAAATGATTAAATGTTAAAACGCTTTGCCAAATTTGACTCAGACACAAAAGCATTCAAACAAGAATATTAAAGTTTAAATGCTTTGCCACGCAACAGTTTCAAAGATATCAAGAATCCCCCCAAAAGGGGCTTCACTGAGTTATTTACTTTTATACAAAAAAGTTTGAAGCAAATGGGTTTTAAAAAAAAGAGGGTGATTTAAAACCCTTTTTGGGAAGGGAACACATTTCCCGGTTTCCCAAAGGGGGGTGGCCTATAATTTTTGATTTCAAAAAATCAAAGCCCATGTGAGGGACTCTTACACGAACACACTGCGAAGTTTCATCAAGACGTTAATGTATGCGAATTTTATAACACATTTCCCCTTTGCCATTTTCGCCAAAAAATTCTTTTTTCCTCGCCACCCAAACCGTTCGAGATAGCAAAAACCCCCTTTGGAAATTTTTTCATCCTAATTCTTGCCTTCGTGCACCCCCCGAGTTTCGGGGCGATTGGTTAATTCTCAAAGGATTATAATCGAATTCCGGGGGCATCCCTTTCCAAACAAACGAAATGGGCCGACTTCCTTTTGGGGCGGGGGAAAAAAAGTAAAGTACAAAGGAAAAATTTAAAAACCCGGATGAGATCTATAGGGTTGTTACGATTTCATATTATTACATGCAAGCGGTTTTTTTTTTGGGACCAAGTTTTCGCCCCCCTTTTCCGGGGGGCCGTCGAGCCCCCCCCCACCCGCCCGAAAACCAAAAGCTTCACCCGGGCCCCTTGATGCCCGGTTTTCTGACCCGTGTGCAAATTTTCCCAAAGTTTTTGAGCATTAAGGCCCCAAAAGTCCTAAAAATTTCTCAAAATTATCCAAAAAGAAAAATTTAAATTTAATCGGTAAACCCCAACAAATCTAAAAAAATCAACAATCCTTTCCCGGGTCTACATCTGGCGTGTGTCTACATTATACACATAAAATTTTTGAAGCAAATGGGGTAAACCCCTTTTGTTTTAAATGGACCAAGTTTTGGGACCCCGTTCCGGGGGCGCGTCGAGCCCCCCTGCCACCCCCGGGTACCAGCTTCACCCGGGGGCCCTGTTTGGCCGCGGGTTTTTCTGACCCTTTGTGCAAAGTTTCAAAGTTTTTTTTACCTTTTTTAAAGGGCCCCAAAAAGTGCGTAAAAAATCTCAAAAAGAAACCAAAAAAAATTTTAAAATTTTGTTTGCTTGTCAGGGCAACAGCTCTAAATATCAACAATCCTTTCACGGGTCTAAAACTGGTTTGTGTCACTTTATAACACCCCATTTTGAAGCAAATGGGGTTTTCAAGCGGTTGGAAAAATTAAGGGGCCCCAAATTGTCGACCCTTTTAAAGGGGGGCGCTTCGACCCCCCTGCCACCCCCGGGTTTCCCACTTCAGGCCCGGGCCCTAAAGGGCCGGGGGTTTTTGTCCTGTGTGCAAAGTTTAAAAGATTTTCGAGCCTTTAAAAACCCCAAAAGTCCCGGGAAAGCATAAAAAACATAAAAAGCTTAAAAAAATTGTAATTTTTGATGCATTCCCAAAGGGCAACAGTGTCAAAGATATCAAAAATTTTTTTCCCCGGGCCCTACATCTGGAAATTGTCTACATTATGCACATAAGGGGGGAAGGGCAAATGGGGAAAAAAATTAAAGGGTGATTTAAAAAAACTTTTTGGGGAAGTGACACACTTCCCCCTCCATTTGGTGGCGAAAAAACTTTGCCTCAAAATAGTCACACCCCAGGGTAAACGGCTTTTTTACAACGACAACTGCAAAAGGGTTTCACCCAAAAACATTTAATGTTTTCAGTATTTTATAACACCTTCCTTTTTCACCTTTCTGCCATTTTTTTCGTTTCCTTCCCACGGCCAAACCGTTCGAGAAAACCCAAAAACCCCGGGCAATTTTTTCATCCCTCAGTGTCTTGACTTCCCGCTGACCAAAATTTCGTCCCGGGTGTGTTTGAATTCTTTTAGGGGGATTTGTTTCACTTTCCTTTCCCATGCTTTTTTTCCAAACAAGCCTAAATACCGACTTCCTTTGGGGGCTGGGGTAAAAAGTTAGTTGCGAAGTATATAGGGAAACATGAGATCAACATGTGTACCGAGTTTCAAATTTTTAAAACACCAACCCGGTCTTTGATTTTGGACCATGTTTTTGGGACCCCTTCCGGGGGGCCCCTTCGGGGCCCCCCGCCCCCCCCCGGGTTTACCATTTTCGCCCGGGCCCTGAGGGGCCCGGGGGGTTCCCGACATTTTGGCAAATTTTAAAGGAGTTTTTAAAGCATTTTAAAGGGCCCCTCCAAAAGTGTCCAAAAGGAGAAGAAAAATAAAAATAATAATATAATAATTAAAAATAATAAATAACCTTTGGGAAAAAAAAATAAACCTTCGCCCTTTGGGCCTTTGGGGCCCCAATAATAAAAAATAAAAAACAGAGCAATTCCAAAGGGTCCTCACCCACCCCGGGGCTCCCACCCCAAAAAGCTGCAGCAGCATTAAAAGGCCCAACCTGGCAAACCGCAACCCGGTTCCTTAAAGGGTTAAATTTTGGGACCCACGTGACCAAAAAAATCACCCCTATCTGCCAAAAGGCTCTGGTATCCCCCTTCAGCCCCCTTATGAAATTTTTAAAAATAGTTTCTCTGGTTTTCGGATTAATTTAGGAAATTTTTTTTTTTTTTTACAGAAATAAGTTTTTTTAAAAATCAGAAGAAATAAAAAAAGTGTTGATTAAAATAAGGAAAACAAATATATTGATCTGAAATAAAACACATTCATTTACATTTATTTTTGGTTTAATTTCCCAAAAATAAAAATCTTAATTTAATTTAAACAAACAATACATTTGAAATAAAATGGTTTGTAGCACATTTTTTTTTTAAAAAAATATATATATATCCAAAAAGACAAGGGTTAAAAACTCTTGCCCCTGTAACAACAAAACCCTTTTCCTCTCAGACACAAAACACACACTTTAAGTCACAATTTTTTGATTTCAATAAAAAAAAAACAAAAAATCGGGTTTTCGCCCCTAAAATATAAAAAAAGCATACAAATTGAATAAGCACTTTGAAAAAATTTTAAAAAAAAATAAGCATTAACCCCTAATGGAATAAGTACAAATACTTTAATGGAAAAAGATACAAAATCTAAAAAAAAAAGTATAAACTTGGGAAAAACTGGAAAAACCCGGTTGGAGAGAAAAGACTTTGACCACTGGGCGTTAAACAAAAGATCTTTTTCTGGAAATTTTCATTTGAAATTCCCCCCCCCTTTCCCCCAACAAAAATCCAAAACCCCATCTGCATTTCATTCTCTCTCTCAGAAAATCCCCAAAACCCCACATACGAATAATTTTGGTTAAATATGAAAGAATATCAACAATTTTTATACATGTTTTGGGATTATTTTTAAATTTCTCAGTGTGACTGGTACAAAAAAAGGCCCCCCCCCTTCCCAAAGAAGGGAAAAACAAAAGTTTTAAAAAAGGTTTTAATAGTTTTAAGATAACTGGCACACAAAGGAAATTTTGGGCTCTAAACCAACCCCCAAAAAAAAGGGGAACACTGAAAACAAATATCCCTGGTTTTGGGCCATTTTTAATGAAACCAGGCCCAGAGGGTCAGGGCCTTTTCTGTATTCAGATAACCCCTGTGGTTGAGGGCTCGCGGGCTCTCCCTCACGTACCCCTACAAAGAAGGGTTTTTGGAATTTTTCCCGATTGTTCTAGAACCTTTTAAAGGTTTGCATTGATTATCTTTTTAATTTATTTTGGAATTGGGAATAATACATTTTCCTACATAATAAAATTTTTATATTTGATTAATTTAAACAGGGCTTATTTTTATTTTCCCTTTTTGGGGTTTAAAAAAAGGGAAAAGTCAAAAAATTAAAAGATATTTAATGATGCAAAAGATATCATTGAAAAACCTTTTCATTTTAAGGACAGATGAAAAAAAGTTAAAAAATAAGAAAAAATGCATTGCATTTAATTAAAAATCCCCCTTTTCCAAAGGGGAAAGACTAACACGTTGAACCTTCAAACCTTTTAGACCATACCCGCAATTGGGTTTAGTTTTTTAAGGCCTTACAAAATTGACCCCGGGGCGTGATGTCGGCAACAGATGGATTTTTGCGACAACTCCTTTTCCAGCAAAGTATGGGGGGTCTTAAAAAAAAAAAACGAGGGTTTTAAAATCTTTTCTTTTTTTCTCCGCGTGGTAAAATCCAAATTTTTTTTTCCCTTTTTTGGGAAATGTTTGAAAATGTTGGGTTTTCATTGTAAGGGCGGGAAAAAACCCTTTTTTTTAGTCCCGGGAAAAGAAATAAAGTGAGGACGTGATAGCGCCCGGGAGAGAATTGAAAAATGAAAACCCTTGTTAATTAAAATTTTTTAAAAATATCCTTGTTTTTCCCCCAAAAACCCAAAAAACAAAAACCCAAAATTGGGAAAAAAAACCTTCCAAATTATATTCTGGTTTTCTACGATGAAAATCTGTAAAAAATTTAAACCTAAAAGTTTGGGAAAACACATTTTTTTCTCCATTTTTTGTATTTGGGTTTGTTTTAAAAAAACTAAACACCCACGGTGGTTGGGAAAAGACAAACAAAAAAAAAGGAAAAATTTTTAAGGTTTTTTAAACAATGGGAAAACATTTTTTTAATAAAAAACAAAAAAGGGAAATTGATCGATTTTTATAAAAAGCAAAATTTGAGAAAACAGGACAGAAATTTTTTTCAAAGGGTAAACCTAGGATAACACTAAAAAGGAAAAAACAAATGCTACTGTCCATGGGTTTTTTTCCAAAAAGCTCCCAAGGGGAAAACAAAAAGGGAATGACCCTGCCCGCGTCCTTAGCCCTTTTGGTTTAACCCGGGCCAACCCTTGGGGCCCCAAATTCCCCATTAAAAAAAATGATTATCCCTATATGGCATTTAAAGCTTTTCACTAAACACCGATTTGGGGGGTTAAAAAACATGAAATAATTCTGTTTATTTTCTCCAAATTTGGAATTGGCTGAACACATTTTTGATTCATAGAAAAACACTTTTTGTTTTTTGGGGCAAAACAAGCACATAGGGTAAATTTAAGGTTTTTTCATGAAAAAACAGATTGCTTTACGTAAGTGTTTTGTTTTCACTTTGGTAAAGGCTGAATGTTGATTCTACCGTGTGTCCTGTTAACTGAATTAAAACCCTGTGTTGTCTATGCTAAATTTGGTGAAATCTAATTTTGGGTTCACAAATTTTAATTTGAAAATCAAAAACAGTGGGAACCCGCATTCGATTAATCCTTTAAGGGAAAAAACCCCTTTTTTTAATTCAAAGCTTTAAAAGAACTTTGACTTTCCAAAAACCAAATCAAAGGGAGCTGTTTTCACATACAAAAATTTTTTAAATGGTTTTCGGGTTTAATTTAAATTTTGAATGACTCTAAAATATTTTTTTTTCCCTGGATTTTTTGATTCCAAAATTTCCAAAAAGTTTGCCCTCAGAGGTTTTGTGAAAACTAATATCTATATCAGAATTTAAGGTACTTTTAATGGGAAACGGGGAGTTTCCCCTCAAGGGAAACGGGTAATCTGTTTGATCTAGAAATTGGGGACTCCCAAAAACCTTTTCTAAATTTAAAAGTTTCTTTAGATAAGTGCCCGCCCACTAAAGGTTTAAAAAAAAGAATTAAGGTTTCCCGAGTTTTCATTTAAGGGGGTGTTATATGTCTTTGATTGTGTAACGTGGAATTACAGGCAAATCCCCCAAAATTTAGCCAAAAACCTTTTTTTTGATAATCGGAAATACGAGAAATTTTGCCGGGAAAACCAGTAGGAAATCGAAAGGGGGATAAAGTTTTTCCCGATCTGACGGAAAACAAAAATTAAAAAGTTCAAAAGAATAAACAAACCTAAAAAGGGCCAAATTGGGTTTCTTATATCTTTTTAAAAAAAACTAATGAAAAAAAAAGGTATTCGAAACCTACCAAACAGAAAAGGGAAACGACAAATGTACATCTTATCAGCCTGAGCCAAAAAGCCTTTTCATATTCAAATGTATTAACATGACAACAAGCAGAGACTCTTCGGAGACCAGACATAATATAATTTCACTTATATTCTTAAATATAATATAATTGTATTTTAACTCAAATTATAATACACATTATATTGTAATCGCCACACCAAGCAGGGCATTAATTAGAGAATTGTGACATTAATCCTTACAATTCGATTTCCTTGAGCTACTACCCAGTGCCAAAAGGCGGACAGAGGTGTGCTTTTATATTTTTGCATTTAAAAAACACTCTCAGAAGTGTGGCACAGGTAATGCACAAACTGATCAAGGACGCATATTTATAAGGAGGGTGTGAACTAAACATCAGACAGACCACAGCGTTTTGCAGGTAACTAGAGACCTGCACTAACCAAATATGTGAACGACACCATGAACTAATTCATGCCCACAGATCTGCTGTAATGAAAGCAACTTGTAAAACCCGAAAACTGGGATCTCTAATGCTGTGACACAGCAGACTGTGAAGGCTCGACTGCAAGAGCAGCTTTAAGGTGTCACACACTGCACTGAAGCAACAGCAATAATTCAGACCTGGTCAATGAAACTTGGTTTCATGTGACAACAGGAAATTAAAATTGCAATGGACATGATAATGGAGCAAGCAAAAGAATTCCACATGTCTGAATTTGAAACTGTTTGAAAACATCAAATTAACTGTGGTTCTCTCTGCATTGTTTCTGTCAGGTTTACTTCTACAATTCCTCGGAGGACGGATGCCAGGACGGGCCGACCTCACGATTGTTAGAACATAACCTGAGACTCGTGAGATGGGTGAAAAGACAATTCAAGAGGCCATTACATCTCACAGTAGCACATCACTACATTAGCATGGCCTCCCAGTTTAGAACTGGAACTAAATTTGCAACACAATTGTTTAGATTATATTCCACCCATCCCTAGACATGAACACTGAACGCACTCCTCCATCACTACACCTTCGCATCATCATCACCTGGAATAGATCCAAGTCTATCCAGGCTGAACACTACACATCATGAGAAGATAAAGATGACGTAGAGTCCAAAAAGTGTCACTTCACTAAAGACTATTGTGCATCTTCACACTAACAGATCCAGATAGCTTCAAACACATAGGATGGGAAAGCGGATCCCATGATGACCATCTAACAGAGACACACATAGCATACGCTATTCACAACACTCTGTCAACCATGTGAAAACACTGTAATATACATATGAATGGCTACAGTCACAAATCAATGATGCAAAAACAAAATTAAAGCAGAGGCAGACCTGCTATTAAATTTCAAAATGTTTAAACTTTCTGATTAGTTATTGGGGTGGTTGGAAAATCATAGGGCCCATGATTTCTCAACAAACCACTAATAACAGAAACATCAAAAATAACAAATAGATCTGAAGTGTGAGCGCTTCAATCAATTACAGAATTTTACATATTTAACACTGTCATTGACTGTGACTTATAGCCAAAAAAACACACACACACTCTCTCCCTCTCTTTCTCTCACACAAACTCTCACACTCACACACAGACACGCACACACAACCCCTCACACAAACACACACTCTCTCACACCCTGTTGCAAGGAATGAACAATCTCCATTCTCGTATGGACTAAACATGTTCCAAGTCACTCCTTATATCTGCATAAGTGCTTGCATTGGCAGTTTCCTGAACAAACACTGATTATTATATACATATGCATTTATTGAATAGTATTGTTGTTATTACATGACTTCTTGATCCACAGAATCTATTTTCATTGCTTTGATTACACTGACCTCTTGCTGCATTTCCTTTGTATAATTCAGACCAAAAAATATATATAATATATATTTAAGAATTGGATATTTAATATGAGAACATCCTTACCAGTCAGGACCTTGAGGAACATATGAGACAGATGTACCATTCACACTTGCTGACAAGAACATGGTATTTTACATTGAACATGACATGATTTTGTTTTGTTGCATTATGCGTTTCTATGCATTTCTTCACGAGTTCAAGTTCATATGTGCTCAATCGTAAAGCGGACATTTAAGATGCTTTTCAGATGTCTCACACAAGGCAGGTGAAGCCAAGAAGAGCCCCTTCACCCACTGAGTCTGTCCAGACAACCGCACCGCTGGAGGTGACAGGATTGGTCAAGAAGGACAGATATCGCCCTGGGGAAGATGCCAGAGAAAGGGAAGTTTCTCCATGAAGGAATGACACGTCAACTGAACAAGTCAAAAGGTCCAGATTGACTCTATGAACTTTGTTCACATCCTAATGCTGGACCACAGGAAGAAAACCTGAGCGTATTCTTCCACCTGCTGGACTCAAGCTACATACACCTGGTGAGACCAGGTGTTTCTGCAGGTGAACACAGCCCTCTGAGCTTCTACAGATGCTAACATTGCAAAGACAATTTGAGTTACATCTCAAGGATTACAACAAACGTCTTACTGTGACCCCGTAAGTGTTCATACCGAATGTGACCCACGGGATCAAGGAGGGAATCTGTAAGACTGGAAAACTGGTTGTGAGAGATAGACTTTGACCACTGGTCGATGAAACAAAGGATCTTGCTGAAATTTACATTTGACTTCCCCCCTCTTCCCCTGAGACCACAAAAAGTCTCACCTCATCTGCATTTCATTCTCTCTCTCAGTAACTCCTAAAACTCACATAAAGAATATATATGGTTAAAATATGAATGAATATCATCAAGTTTGATACATGTTTTGGTATTATTTGAAATGTCTCAGTGTGACTGGTACAAATGTCTCATTCCCAAAGAAGTAAATCAAAAGTTAATAAGGTTTTAATAGTTTAGAGATAACTGGCACACAAAGGAATGTGGTCTCTAGCCTACCCCCAAAAGGTGTGAACATCTGAATGCAAATATCCATGGTTTAGCCTATATAATGAAACGCAGCGAGAGCTCAGGGCCTTTTTCTGTATTCAGATAAGCCCGTGTGGTTGAGGTCCTCGCGACTCCTCCGCTCACGTAGCCATACAATGTCGGGTAAAGGATTTTCCTGTTTGTTCTAGAACATTTGATGGTTTGCATTGATTATCTTTCAATTGATTATGGAATTGTAATAATACATTTACCTGACATAATAAATTGTTATATTTGATTATTCTAACAGACTTTGATTTTATTTTCATTGGAGTTAAAAAGGAATAGTCAAACATTAACGTAATATTTAATGATGCACAGATATCATTGAAAAACCTTTTCATTTTATGGAGTCAGATGAAACGAGTTAATAAATAAGATAAAATGCATTGCATTTAATTAAAAATCCCTTTGCCATGGGAAAGAGACGGAACAAACCGTTGTGAGACCTTCACCTCTAATCGAGTACCGCAATTGGATCGAGTTAGAAGGCCTTACAAGTAGCATGAAAATAGAACTAGTATTGTTAAAATGATTAAATGATAAAACGGCTTGCCATATTGGCTTAGAGAGAGAGAGAGAGAGAAAATGACATTTTAGATAATAGCACCTATTAATAGATACTAGTTATTATTCAATAAATACTAGTTCTAAGTCATTACATACTAGTACCTATTAAATAGATACCAGTACTTATTCATTAGCTAATAATACGTATTCAAAAGAATATCTAAAGAATAAGCACTACTATCTAAAGAATAGGCACTAGTACTAAAGAATAAGCACTAGTCGCTAATGATAAGTACTATTACTTAATGGAATAGATACTAGTATCTAAAAAATAAGTACTAGTAGCATGAAAAAAAGAGACTACTAGGTTAAAATGATTAAATGTTTAAAACGGCTTGCCATATTGAACTCAGAGCATCAAAAGCATCAAACAAGAATATTAAAGTTTGATGCGTTGGCCACAGCAACAGTTTCATAGATATCAAGAATCCCTTCACAGGTCTTAATCTGCGTGTATTTACATTATACAGATGAAGTTTGAAGCAAATCGGGTAAAAATAAGAGGTGATTTCAAAGCCTTTAGGAAGTGAACACACTTCCTGCTGCCAGTTGGTGGCGCTATAACTTTGACTCACAATAGTCACATCCATGTGATCGGACTCTTACAGCGAACAAAACTGCTGAAGTTTCATCAAGATTTTTAAATTTGGTATGCATTTAGTTATTTAAAAAACCCTTTGTTTCCCCTTTTCCCTGCCATAATTTTTTTTTCCTCGCCAGGGCCCAAAAAACCGTTGAGTAAAAAAAAAACCCCCTGGAAAATTTTTCATCCTCTTTTGTTTGACTTCAGCCCCCGGGAGTTTCGTCCCGTGTGTTTGAATTCTCTAGGGGGGAAAGTTTTTCCCACTTCCCTTTAAAAATGCTTTTTTCCAAACAACCTTTAAAAAACCGACTTCCTTTTGGGGGCGGGGTAAAAAGTTAGAGTGCGAAGTATAATAAAACGTGAGATCTACTTGTGTACCGGGGTTTTCATATTAAAAAAAAGCAAGCGTGTTTGATTTATGGACCATGTTTTGGCCCCCCGTTCCGGGGGGCCCCCTTTTCAAACCCCCCTCCCCACCCCCCGGGGACCATTTTCCCCCCGGGCCCCGATGGCCGGGGGGGTTCGGGACATGTGTGCAAATTTTTTTAGGAGTTTTTGAGCATGTTAAAGGCCTCCAAAGTGCCCCAAAAAGGGAGTTTAAAAAAAAAAAAAAAAAAAAAGCTGGGGAGCAGGTTAAGGGCCCCAAAAGCCGGGGGGGGCACCGAAACCCCTGGTGCACCAGGGGGCCCGGGTTACCGTCGGTTTTGGGCCCCTTTTCATCGCTGCCGCGCTATATTTTATATTTTATTTATATTTTATAAATATATATATAATATTTTAAAATTATATATATATTTAAAATATATAATATAAACCCCAGTGGAAACCGCCACCCTGGTGCCTTTAGCGTTTTTTTTGCAGGGGACGTGACACAAAATATTGTTTTGCTATCTGCCGAACCGCTCTGGTATTTTTCCGTTTCAGCACTGATGAAAGTTTTAGAAATTTGTGCCTCCCGGTTGGTCTGGATTAAATTTGGGGATTTTTTTTTTATGCAGGGAAAAAGTTTTTTTAAAAATACAGATAGGGGAATAAAATTAGTGTTGATTAAAATGAAAGAAAAACAATTATATTGAAACTGAAATATTTGCACATTAAAAATTTTTAAAATTTATTTAGGTTTAATTACCAAACATACAAACTTAATTTAATTTAAAAAAAAACAATACATTTAAAAATAAAGGGTTGTTTCCCCCAAAAAAAAAAAAGAAGATATATCCAAAAAAGAAAAAGGCCTTTAAAACAGTGGTTTTTTCAAACTTGGTCCCATGGGTGCCACTGCTCTGCAATTTTTTTAGGGCTCCTTTATTGAAAAACAAACCCCCTTCAGTTAATAAAAATTTTTTTCCCCAACGGGGGATGATCTGAATTTAAGGGGGTGTTAAAATGAGGGGGGAAAAACCCCAAAATAAAGCAGAGGGAGTGGCTCCCTAGGACCAGGATTGAGGAAACCACTGCCTTTAAAGGGGAAAACCCCTTTTTTACTGTAACAGGAAAACCCTCCCCCCTCCCCCCCAAAACACAACACACACACACAAAACACACACACACACCCCACACACACACACACACGTCAAGTCACTTACATTTTTGATGCAATATTGACCCTTTTTTTTTTTTTTGTTTCAGCAGCGAAAAAAAGTTAAACAAAGATCACAGCAGAACCTTTTTCCCATCTCACAGCAAAATGTTTTCCTTTAAAATGAATGATTCAGGCCCTTTTGGGACAAATTGGGTTTTCTCAAAGATTTAAATTTGGGTTGTGCCGATAGCGATATCATAGTTTTTAAAAAAGCATCGCGAACCCCCCCCCCCCCCCCCCCCTGTTTCCATGGTGACGCAAATATATTTGAAGGGGTTGTTTTTTGCCTTCCTAGACAATTTGTTTTTAAAACTATAAATGTAAATTTTTTTGCTATAAATTATATGCTTTTTAAATGTTGAAACCTAAAATAAACATTATGGGGTTTTTAAAAAAACTGAAAATTTGATAAAATATGAAAGCACTGAACGCTCGTCTCTGGTCACGCCAGCCACAGGCGAAAGCACAGTCTGGATTGGTTCTGTCACTGTACATTGTACATCATGTACATTTGTCCTTGGCAGCTCTGCAAAACTCAGACGTGCCGAAATAAAATGGCTGATAAAATTAGGGGAAAAATTTCCCCGCGTTGTCCCTACCCCTTGGGTTTTTAAATACTGTAAAACACGCTTTGGGGGGGCTTTTTGTTAAGTGAAAAATTTAAAACTTTTAGCCCCCCCCCTCCCCCCAATCATGCCCATCCGATTTTTTTACTGTACACATCGTTGATGAAAATTGGAGACATCGCAAACCCTAATTCAATGCCCCAATCCATCCCTTTATTCAGAATGACTCGCGTTCGAACAAATGTTTAACGAAGAATCAAAGACTCCTCATTTAAGAGGGAGCCCGGCGACACCTAGTGAGGGGTTTAGTGTTATTTAAAAGTACATCTTTCCCAAAGATTTTTAATTGACTCATTTTAAAACAATTCATAACATCTTTTATGCTTGTTTTTTTTCAAAGTAAATGATGAATTTATCAGCCCACCCAGGGTTTTCAGCCCAAAAGTTTTTTATTTTCTAAAAAATTGAATTTATTGATCAAATTTAAAATTAAAATGAAAAATGAAGCATACATTTTAAAAATGGGCTAGGGTGCCCTTGGATATTAAATTTTTGCACTTTTTAAAAATACCATTTCCCCCCACCCTCAATTTTTGGGGTTTTTGGTTGGTGTGTGTGTGTGTGTGTTTTGTGTGGGGTGTGTGTTGTAGGGTGGGGGTTGGTTTGTGGGGTTGGTTTTTGTGATTTATGAGGGCACAAATTTTTTAATGACGTGTATTTAAAGGATTACAACTTAGGGGGTTTAGAGGGGAATTTAAAATCCTAAATAAAAAAAGGTTAAAAACAAAAAAAAAAATTTTTTTATTAAAAAAATTTAAATGCGAAAATTGTTATATGCCTTTACTTTTTTAAAAAAAGTATTTAAAAAAAAAAAAAGGCTTAAGACTTTATTTCCTTTTGGTTATTGCTAATGACTGTAAATTAAAAAATTTGCTGGCGGGAGGAAAAACTATAAAATACAGATTTTTGAAAACTCAAAGATGAAACTAACCCCCCAACTTTTGTCAAAAGGTGGCGCCTACTCGGGGTCCCTGCACCACGCCCATTTCTGAAACTATCCCACAAGTCACCTGGCTAATAAATAGATCTGTCCCTTTGAGTTTCATGCAATTTTAAGCAATTTCAGGCATGCTAAGAGTCTCAAAAGCATCCAAAAAAAATATTAAAGTTTATGGATTGCCACACAACAGTTCAAAAATATCAAGAATCCATTCACCCGGTCTTTTATCTGCCGTGTATTTACATTATACAGATAAGTTTGAAGCAAATCGGGTAAAATAAAAAGGGGGATTTTAAAGCCCTTTTGAAAGTGACACACTTCCCCGCTGCCAGTTGGTGGCGCTATAACTTTGACTCACAATAGTTCACATCCATGTGATCGGCTCCTTTACAACAAACACACTGCGAAAGTTTCATCAAAATTAGTTAAATGTATGCCGTATTTATACACACTTCCCTTTCACACTTTCTCCCTCGATAATTCGTTTCCTCCCGCCCAACCCCAAACCGTTCGAGATATCAAAAATCCCCTCGCAAACTTTCATCCTCAATGCCTTGACTTCACGCTGACCGAGTTTCGTGCCGTGTGTTTGAATTCTCTAGGAGGAAATGTTTCACATTCCTTTTTCATGCGTTTTCCAAACAAGCCTAAATAGCCGACCTTCCTGTTGGGCTGGGGTAAAAAGTTAAGTGCGAATGTATATATGAAACGATGAGATCTACAGGGTGAAACCGAGTTTCATATTATTTACATGCAAGCGTTTGAATTTATGGACCATGTTTTCCGCCCCCCCGTTCCAGGGGCGCTGTCGAGCCCCCCTGCCACGCCCGGGTACCATCTTCAGCCCGCCCTAAAGGGCCGCCGGTTTCTGACATGTGTGCAAAGTTTCGGGAGTTTTTGAGCATGTTAAAGGGCCTCCAAAAGTGCCAAAAGGTAGAAAAAAAAAATAATAATAAATAAATAATCCTTAGGAAAACAATAGGGCCTTCGCCCTTTGGGCTTGGGCCCTAATTAGGGGAATAATAATAAATAATCCTTAGGAAAACAATAGGGCCTTTCGCCCTTAGGGCTTGGCCCCTAATAATAATAAAAAATTTAATCCTTAAAAACAATGGGGCCTTCGCCCTTTGGCTTGGGCCCTAATAATAAATAATCCTTAGGAAAACAATAGGGCCTTCGCCCTTTGGGCTTGGGCCCTAAAAATAAATAATCCTTGGGAAAACAATAGGGCCTTCGCCCTTTGGGCTTGGGCCCCTAAAAATTTCCTTAGGAAAACAATAGGCCTTCGCCCTTAGGGCTTTGGCCCTAATAAACATAGCAATTCCAAGAGTGTCCTCACACCATCGTGCTCGGGGCCCTAACAACAACTGTAAATTCATTTTAAAATATAAATAATACTGTAAGTTATTATACAGTATGCGTGAACTACTGTATCAGTTTTTACAGTAATTTTACGGGGAAAATAAAATACCTGAAGCTTGCTGGATATTTGTTGCCAGTAAGTTACTGTTGATTTTTTAACGTTAAATTTTTTTACAGTGTGCCATATAAACCACATTAAAGCTGAGATTCTCCCTTTTTGTGAGTTTATGGCACATTTGGGGAAATTCCCTTAAAGTTTTGTAAACAGGCCTATTTTATTAAATGATGTGCATGTCCAAAAAGCTAAAAGCATAAACCATTGAAAAGAATGGGGCCCACCCCCAAAGAGCTTGATTGTAGCAACAATTACCTTGTCAATTCAGTTGAATTTGAATAAACTTTTTTAAAATGATAAAAATTTTTTTGCAAATAATATCAATAATAAATCAACACAATTAATTAACAATTAAAATGCAGAAAAGTCTCATTCTCTTAGGGGCCACGTGTTAACATTGATACATCTGGAGTAAAAAAAAAAAAAACAAACAAAAATAAATTCCAAGGATAGTTTCACCCAAAAATTAAAATTCTTCATTATTTATTTGTTTCCAAACCAGTTTGATTTCTTTCTTTTTCCGTTTAACACAAAACAAATATTTTAAAGAATGCTGGTAACCAACAGTTGACGGCACCCATTGGACTTCTTTAGTAAGGAGGGAAAAACAATATGAATGTCAATGGGGGGCCGCCAACTGTCCCGTTACCACATTCTTTTAAAAAATCTTATTTTGTGTTAAACGAAGATAAAACTCATAAACCCGGTTTGGAACAATAGAGGCTGAGTAAATAATTTAAAAGAATTCTAATTTTTGGGTTTAACTATCCCTTTAACAGGGCAGTTCCCCAAATTTTGTACACATTCTAAAATTGTCTAGATGCAAAATATTTAATAATCTCATAGATTCTATTCACAAAAGTCTGTGATCGTTTTTTTGATTTAGCGGTTTCTTCCCCACAGTGCAAGTGACTTCGTATTTGGGAGCTAAAACTCCCAAATGTCAAGTACCAAGTATTGTCCATCTCCAAATGACTCATCCTGAGTGACAGCAACTCTCCCTCCTTGAATAATCAAGAACATTTTTTCAGCATTGAAAATACTTGCAGTTGCAAGAGAAACTTATTTTCAGTTTTCACATCTGAACTTCCACATTAAAAAAGCAAATTCTTCTTTTTTGGTTTTCCCTCTTCAGATTCGCCAGAACTAATAGCTTGAGGTTCAATCACCAAAACTGGCTCGTCCTCATCATGTTGGCCCACTGCCTGAAAAAACAAGGATAGTTTTTTTCAATTCAAAGCAAGAGCCCCAAAAAGGGAGAACTAAACATGGGGGCGGGGGGATTTATCAATTTTAAATACACTTTTAAAAAATGGATAATGATTAATGAAGCATTGTATATGAAAATATCAGACTGGATCGGATTAATTGAGGGGAGGGCAAAGGCATAGGGACAAGGGGACAGGTACGGCTATATGGCCATGGCTTCAAAGAGTGTAATCAAACAAATAAACATCATGGGCATAAAACGTAATTAATTTAAACTGACCCCAATTCCAACCAACAAATGTAAAAAAACATTTTAAATCCACTATATTTTGCACACAGGATGAATTCTGTGTTAGCATTACATTGGCTGAACACTGAAAAATATTACATATTCAGCATAAAATAAAAAAAAATTAGAAAAACCTTACCGTCAAAACCTCCCTCAGTTACTTAGGTAAGATTGGTTTTATATTCGCATATTCGCACATTCGCGTTAAAGAACTTCTCAATTAAATAGTCAATAAAGCTTTTTTTTTTTTTTTTTTTTTTCCCCCCATTCGAAGGGAGCTACGTGATATTTACCACACAATTGTGAACTACAAAATTTTCTACAATCGATCGAAATGGGCAAGTAAAGTTTTTAATGCATACACACTTTTTTGAATATTCAAAGTAGTGGTAGTAAACCCAAAATAGGACCGTCTAAAAAGTTTATATTGTTTTTCATCTTGGCAAACAGACAACTATATTTTAGCCAACTACAGATGTACCAGCAAATATCTCTTACATTATGTTTTTTTTTAATTCAATAGAATGTCGTTTACAACAATAAAAAACTGCATTATAAAAGAAAGGTTTTTTAAAAAGGTGTTTAGGAAATAAAAAGAATGAATGTGTAGGCTACAAGAACTGTAGTAAAAAATCCAGACTGTAAAAAAAGTGGAAAATCATGTGTAATCTCCTGAACATATTTTTAAACGCTTAATTTTACATCTGTTTATATTATGTTTATTTATTTATTTTAAATCAAAATGGAACAAGAACAGTGTTGGGGTTTGGTTTTAATAATGACATATGATTTATTTCAATAGGTTTTGAAAGGAGGGCCGACTGTTTCCAAAACAATTGTATCGTCTTGCCTGGGCCCACAGAACATCTTACACCCTTTTTTTTTTTTTAATTAAAAATTTAA
>JAZAVI010001550.1:0-14165 GCA_036326025.1 Chrosomus eos
TTAACTAAGTTGTTCATACAGTATCCGCATAACGTTACACTTCGCAGGGCTCCAGAGTTACTTTTACTAGGATTGTTGTAACAAAATAACACAGTATCACACAAGCACTAATTCCCTATTTAGTATCAATGACAATGAGGCATATATCAATAGTCAAGTCAAGTCAGGTCTCCTTTATTTATATAGCGCTTTTTACAATACAAATTGTTTCAAAGCAGCCTCACAGAGATAACAGGAAAATAATGTTATAATTAGTATTATTAAATAGTATTTTTAAATTCAAAATTAAATGTTAAATGTCCCCAATAAGGTTACCTGTGGTAAAATGATAGGAACAGACATTGCTGTGGGGAGTTGGCAGTTTAGCCTGTTTATCCTAGCTAGCCACAAGTCTCTCCTGCGCTGGCTCAACTCCTCTGTCTCACTCCCTTCACGTTTTTTGACAGTAGGTAAAAAAAATACAGTGATAATACCATGGATAATACCGATGCTGCCTTGCTTGTCAATTGAAGACTGACAGTTGCTGTGGTTTGTATGTCAACAAAATGGCCGCTGTGAACATTGATGATGCAGATCGAATAACAACTATAGTCATTATTAGTAGGGGTGGCACGATTTGCCTTTTTTGCCTCTGATACCGATTCCGATACCTGGGACTCAGTATTGGCAGATACCGATCCGATCCAATACTAAAATAATAATAAATAAAAACAGTGCCAAATTACCTAATAAACTGTATGTGTATGCCTCACTGTGGGAAAGACACTGTGATTATTCTTTTGTTAAAGGCATGAAAGCTTGACTTAAACATTATTTTCTTTATTTTGTAAAACAATACAGACAAAATATATACTATATAATTAAAAGACATTTATTTGAAAATTTTAAGCGGAAGTTTTTAATGAAGCAGCAACATATGATAGATTGGACAGAACAACTAAGGATATCAATAAACTGCCATTGCGCAAAAGTATTGTAATATAAAAGGCTCCAATTCAAGAGGCACGACACACTTATGCGCATCCTGTGCGCAGAATGATGCGCATGAAGCAACATGGAGTCACGTTGTTTGACGCTGAATGGAGAATGACTGACAGCCGTAGCGGAGGGAAGCACTTAGGTGAAGATTAACGATTTAAATCTGTACCTCACATTTAAGTATATGTAATGGCTTTAGAAAACTTGGAATATAGTACACGGAAACATTATAGTGCATTATAATGTTTTTGTGACTTTTGTGTTGTATAACAATAACATTCATAGGTTACAATATCGGATCGGATTTGGATGGTATAGTCTGGCGATACCTGATCCAGCAAATATTGGTATAGTATCGGAGCAATACCGATACTGAGTATCGGATTGGCGCACCCCTAATTATTAGTGTGCATTGCCATTTGAGCTGCGTGTGCTAAAGCCAATGCTTTAGTGTCAATTCTTGACCAAATGCATTTAATATGAGATAATACATTCTATTGATTAAGTGTATTATTGACAATTAATCTATTGTCGATTAATTGTTAACATTCTTAGCCTCTTTATGTTGCGGCACCTCTAGTAGTGACACCTGCAGCTGTCTGCCTGAGTATGATGTAGATTATGTAAGGTATGTATATATATTTGTACAACAAAAATGGATTTTATTTGAATAATTCCATACAATTATTTTGAAATATTAAAGATACTGAGGAAGGTCCCGTATGTCTGAAACATTTGTTGAATTTTAAAAATTCATTGAGCACTTTTTTGCACTTGTATAAACAAAGAAGATTGCTAACTCGGTATGTAATCCTTTTCAGATACATACATAGCTTAACAAATGATTTTTAATAATTGATTTTTTTTACACTTTCTGGATGGACTTGAAATATATCTATATGCAAAAGATGAGAATCTTGAGCTGGCCAGTGTTATACTAATACCAACACCTACTGGTATCAGCTGTGTAGCATGCGCAAAAACAAAAGTTTACAGTAATGGATGTGACTGTTAATGCATTATTTATAATGACCTATGATATACTCATTTTGAGTGTTTCTTAGAATGGACAGTTTACGAGATAGACAACATAAAGTAGCACTGGTATTACAAAACATTCAGTGTCACATAAGCTATTCATCAAATATAGACCGTACACAAACAACATGTTTGAAATAATATTACTGACTTTAACGTGTTTAATTGATATTCAAAAGATATTACAAAATTAGGATTAGGATTATGTGTTGTAATTACGTCAGTATAGCTGCTCTATTAATCTGTTAGTCACTAATGGAGGTGTCACAACATATTGTGACATGTCTGTGACTCTTTGTCAGTCATGTGAGTGAGTTGTAATTATTTTTAGTGACACATACTACTATTTAATGGCACATTTCAATGGCTGTGCCACAGGATGTGCTAATATGCATAGTGACATGTGTCATTGGCTTCTGTGCCAATGGCATTCAGATGCCATGTTACTTATTGTTAATACTGCTATTGGATCATTTTTAGGGCAATGATTGTAGAAATTGGAATTGTTTTGTGTAGAAATGTTATGCAGATTTTGTTAAATTTAGTAATAGTTAGGATAATTCAATCATTAATATAGGAAAAAAATATGAATTTTAAGACTTGTTTAGGTACTTACCATTTGAAATGGTTCCATGGCCTTGATTGTTTTGATGGTGAGTTCTGTGTTGTGTTTTGGGGGTCTGTAGTTAAATGGGAGCTGTGTGACATCCATGTTGGTTTGACGGTTGCATTTGATGATGTAGTTGTCTGTATCTGTTAAACAAACAGAAAGTGTAATTATGTTGTTTATAAAATAATTGATTTTCAGTTAGAAAAGTAAAACAGAAGCAAACAAGTCAAAATATTCCTTAAAAAAAAAAGTTTGAACAAGTCTGTGTTTTTTAAGCAGGTTGTAATTTTAATTTAGAAAATTAGTTAAACCGTATCTAAATTATATCTGATTAGCATGTATTATTGTTGCACAGCTTGTTAGGTGCTAGTGTAGCAAAAAGCTGTTGAGAATTCGTTTGGGGAAAAGTAATGTATGGTTATTGTAAATAAACATTGTAAAACAGATAAAAATATTGAATAAATATCTGTGTTTAATGTTTACTGAAACATTAATTCTAGGTTCATAGGTAATGCTTAAAGCTGATAATATACTTAAGCAGTGGACATAGGCTATTTATTGATTGTAATGCTGACTGTATGTAATTTGATATTTGTGACTGATCATGCCCAAAGGACATTTGTTTGTGTATATCTGACTAGATTTTGGCTGAAAACTTTAAATATGCAGAGAGTTTAATGGATTTAAGATAGGGCTGGATATTGATTGAGGTGTCATGATTAGATTTAATTAATTCTAAAAAAATACAATATTTATAGTTTAATAAACATATATATAAATATATAAATATAAATAGAAGAAATAAAAGCAAATAAAGCAAATATAATAAAGTTATATGAAATCTAAAATACTTTTAAGAGTCTAACAGTTGTTTTCAGGCAGGCTAAGTTACATAAATTGAATAGGCCTAAATTTCAAATGTAAAATAATACTGTTTAATCTTCACTGAACAAATAAAGGTTAATTCTTAGTAAAGTTGCAAGAAAATGTTTTTCATTAAAGAGCAGTAAGTGATTTCATTTGTTTTGTAGTTTGATTAATATTAAAAAAAACATAAACAGGAATATTTAAGACTAACATTAATGCATGGACGATATGATACAACTTCTACTCTTTACTTGATTGAGTCATAACTGGCCATTTACTTCATACATTAACCAATGTTATGAAATGGAACTTTATTGTATAGTTTTACCAGATAGTTGACTGAATAATTATAGTTTTAAGCGAGTTTGGTCATTTTAAGATGTGTGTGCGCTAACGTTTACCGATCAGTTAGCGTCGCTAGTTAATTTGTTTGCATGTAATTTTCCACTACTGATTGATGTGTATAGTACTTACTCAGTTGTCGTCTGACTTTGGTAAATTTCACCGCACTCTCCTTTGAGGCTGCTGTTGTGAAAATTCCATGTTTCTCCGGTGAAAATATGATAGCGTCATGGTACTCGTCGCGGTCTGTCTGCAGCACGGCGTTGAAGAACTTCGTGTTCTTTTTCGATGTTTTAATAGGGGACACTTTGTGTATATACCCACAAAGAGTGACTGTTTCTTCTGCATCTGCAGTTGTTGTTGTTGTTTTGTTGTCCATGTCCGTCTAACTGAATATTAGGTAGGAGAGTCGTTTTGATCGAATAGTCCGACTGTTAACGGATCGCAACGTTTGAATGTTGTTGATATGACGACGTTTTTTGGCCAATAGGCGTTCAGTATTACCTCTTTCTATTGAAACTACTTTTTTTTTTTGTCAACTAACCTTATATAGCCTGGGTGGAAAAAATATATTTTCTATTATCAACTAATTAAGATTTAACTAATTCATGTTAATGCTAAAAATAAAAGGTAATGCAATAAAAATTATAAGAAAAAAAAGACAGTTGTAGATGTAGGCAGGTAACGTTACTGTTGTATAATGTATAATTGTGGGTGATAATTAGTGTTAGTTTGAGTATAGAATATACTTTTTATTTGTGCTGTTACAGTTCAGCTGTATTATGCAATATGAATTGATATTTAATGTTATCAATTCATATTGCATAACATTAAAAGTGATTGTGTAGCAAAGTTATATTTTTTGGTAATTATAGATACACATAGATAGAGAGATAGAGACTTGTACATGTATATTTATCAGTATGAGTACATTACATAGATGTGTTGGTTTGTATACTCTTTAGAGGATGTGTTTATGTATAAAATTGTTCTGTACTTATATATTTTGTAATTATAAAAAATGTGTTTATTTGTGCATGAGCTTTTTAGATATTGGAGTTATGTAATAATGTAAATCAACACACACACATATGTGTTTCACATTATCAATGCATTATTTATCAATAGTTAACATTTGCATGGCTTATTTTGAAATTGGGCTTGGCAGAATACACTTTAAGGCTTATACATTTTAAAAGAAAACTCAGGACTTCACGAAAATTGTGGTGGTGATTGAGGCTATTGACCTGACATGATTGTAAAGTGCTTTAAGTGTACAGCAGTACATCTGAAACTGCTATATAAATACTTTATTTTGTTCTATTGTATTGTAATCAATGGTCTGCTTAGTTTGCCTAGTTAGTTAGTTGCGCTCTCTCTCTCTTCTCTCTCTCTCTCTCTCTCTCTCTCTCTCTCCTCTCTCTCTCTCTCTCTCTCTCTCTCTCTCTCTCTCTCTCTCTCTCTCTCTCTCTCTCTCTCTCTCTCTCTCTCTCTCTCTCTCTCTCTCTCTCTCTCTCTCTCTCTCTCTCTCTCTCTCTCTCTCTCTCTCTCTCTCTCTCTCTCTCTCTCTCTCTCTCTCTCTCTCTCTCTCTCTCTCTTCTCTCTCTCATATCAATCACCAGCACACATACTCCCATTGGTTAAGAGCATGTGCATACAATACATTTTTAGTAAACTTAGTTTTTCTCGATTGCAAAGACACATTTCTTGAAAGCTGCTCTCCTTTTCTCTAAACTGTGAACACAAAACCCAATTTTCAAGCTACATTCACAAAACGTCAGACTCTTCTTGCAAAACCAAACTTTCAACTCAAAACAGTTCAATCTGTGCTCAAAACTGAACCATGTTGTCAAATTGTACCCTGAGTCAATCAAAATTAAAAACAGTACAGACACTAAACACTATATGTAGAAAAATAGAAAACACAAAAAGCTCAGGACATGAAGCTGGAGAAATAAATGTTTGTTCATTGTAGGCTAAATACACATTGCAAAACAAAAAAAACTGTGCATTTAGCACTTTTACAAAAAGACAAAACAGAAATCTAGAAATCTTATGCGTTTGTCACTTGTGTACAGTAAGCCCATAAACAAATACAGTTTTTCTTGATTGTTTACACACATTTTCTGAAAGAATGCCTCATATTTTCAGAACTCCACACACAAGTCAAAAAACACACACACAAATCAAAAAACACACACACAATGGGCAAACCCCCCCAATCCCCCTTCAAAATGAAACTTTACATTCAAAACAATGTTATTTCTTCTCAAAATGGTATTTTGTTTTCAGATGACACACACAAACCATCATATGAACATACATTTATAAGAACCAGTTGAAAACTGATGTGCTCAATGTAAAACACTTATAAATGGATAACACTTCTTCTCCATTCATCATAATGACTTGGGCCTTTTTTGTTCAGTGTTACACTTACTACAGACAGTACATACATAAGTGTGTTGTAAAATATTTGAGAATATTGTTTTTATACCCAGAACACAAGGCAACAAATATATTTTATTTTTCCCACAAAAACAATGGGAGAGAGATTGCACATTTCGTACATCCCAACCGACACAAAATTGCACATACACCGGTCTACATACAAAACAACAGAAAAATGGACTGTATGCAGTTACAGTAAAAAAAAATAAATAAATAACTATGTTGCATCTTCTCTTCTGCTTAGGTCTTTTATGCTAAAGCTCCGATTGCTAATTGTAAAACTGTGTGACATGTGTTTGCCCATGTAATGAGTCAGTGTGCAGATCTGAATGGCAGTGTGTTCCTTGTGAAAACAAGAGATTTTGTGCATGAAAATTGTGCCAAATGCAGAGAATTGTGTGTAGTGTTTTGAAAAACGTGTCTTTTAGAACTGCAATTTGAGTGTAAAGCAGTATTTGTGCTTGTAGTTTAGCAGAATTGGTTTATAGGGGGTTGGTGAATGAGTTACATGTTGTGGTCAGTGTGTGTCAAGTACCAGAATTTGTGTGTAAACAATTGAGAAAAACTGTAAGTGCATTACTCAGCCACAGCATCATGTCTCCGTACTTGGTCAGGTCACAGGACTTCATCCACATCACAGGCCACATTTTGTCTGGCTAGGCAACAGGGGAAAAAAACCCTGGCATGTTGTATCCAGGCTCGACATGGCTCCACACCTATGTCACAACAGGCAAGTGCCATGGCTTGCAGGAGATCTACTGAAATCTACTGATGTCTGGTTGTACCCTTAATCCAGCCTCCCTCATGCTCATACCATGGACAAGAACATGGTCAATCACAGTAGCTCTGATTTCATTAAATATTACTGTTCTTTGTCTTCTCTGACCAACTTGACCTCCTCTCACACAAACTGTTCCTCTCAGATTTATATCCATTGTAGGGCCTCACAAACCAGTGCTCTCTGAACTGGCTTAGGCCTATATGTTCCTTCACATCATTTGCCACAAGCGTGATCAATTTTCAGTTGTTGTGTTCAAGTGGTGACACATGTGCTTTAATTGTGTTTGACTTTTGTCACCAGTGCTCAGGGTTGCCAACTTTCTGATTTGGAAAAAAGGAACAATATTTTGGGGGTTTGGGGTTGTTTAGTGACATGAACCCAGGTAATAAAATTTTGAAAAATAACCCCTGAAATTCATACATTTTATAGCACATTATAATGCAACTTATTAGGCAAAGTTACATTATTTTTTTAGATTTTTATAAGTTGCACAAAATTTTTAATAGCAAAGTAGGCTTAATCAATATACAAGACTTTTACAACTCAGATATATAAAGGCTATCATGATAATTTTGCGACAAATGAACCATGTATTTGTTTAGTTCATAATACGTTTTATTTTTAACTTAAACAAATACAACATATAACATTCAAAACTCATCGGCTTAGACTGAATTTGAAGAAAAATAAACACATTAGTTTTCTGTAGCCTTGTGCAAATTTATTCAATATAATTAGATTTCTAGAATGTTTTTTCCAGTACATTATATGTTTAATGTAGTAGTTTTTCTTATCATAGCCTACAAATGTCTCGTTTTACTCGATATACTGAAGCCTGTAAAAGCATTTGCAGCTGCACAGCTGTGTGTGGTGTATATCTATGCTGCAGAGCGTCTGGCTCACTCATAGGCTGCTCTGCGGACACCAATAGCGTGGGCGCCTCTGATGTGCGACCAATGAGCCAACTCTACGTCATTACACGTCAGAGCCCGCCAAGGGGGTGCCAAGTCCCCAAATTTTCTATAATAGCAGTGGGTCTTCGTTCATAGTCTGTCTGTGAAGATATATAAAGGTATGCGTCTGTCATAGATTTACACTGAATTGATTTTCAAAAATACGGAACAAAGTGCGTTCCGTATTAGTTCAATATGGAACAAGCCTTTTATGTGTCAAACCATTATGTCTCACTATTATGCAGCACGGGTGCATCATAATGAAAATGTGTTGGCAAGTTGTGTCTAAACCATAGACTGTAAAAAAATAGGTCTAAACAGGTGAAAAATGCTTATGGTTTTGCCAAAAGAGTGATTGTTTCAATCAGAGGGTTCAGGCAACTGAGCATTTGGTTCAGACAATAGAGTTTAGTGTTTTAGCAATTGAGAAAAACTGTAATACACACTAAATACTAAGCTTATATTGACAGCATTTTAAAACATTTTTTTTTTTTAGAAAAAAGAAAGAAAAAAAATGTAATACAAATAAACTCATTATTTTGTTATTGTGTATTTTATATAATTTTTTTATAGCCCGAATTATCAAAAATGCTACATTAGATAACAAAATATTTACTGTATGACTTGTTATTTGGAACAGCATTTTCATCAAGATTAATTGTAATTTTAATGTGTTTCCTTTCTAACCACTAGGGTACGTGCTGTCTTGTATTTCCGTTTTGACCGGAAAGGAAGTCATTTGTTTACTTTCTGGAAAGGTAAGAAATGCGTTCTTGTTGCTCTATGTTAGGGTGACCAACTGTCCTATTTTCATATAACAATATAACACATTTCTATCCATACATAGGAGGCATAACCTAATTTAAATGTATTGAAATTAATAAGATTTCTTTGAGTAAACTTCGAGTATAATTTGAGTAGGCTTATCTGTTTGCCTGGCCGAGTGTCCTGTTTTTTCACGACAAAATATGGTCACCCTACGTGTAATCTTAATCTTTGTGTTTAATCTCAATCATCTTTAACAATTTTAGTCTAGTGTAAGTTGTTTTTTGTTTGTTTAGATGTTTTGGGGTTGTACTTTGTGATTAATGTATTAAAGGCACCGTTTTGTTACAGTACTAAATTAATCATATTCATCTGGCCAGCATTTTTTTTGTTACAACAAGAAATAAGTTACTGTTTGAAACGGGGTTTGTGGTTGTTGTTATTAGTTTAATAGTAGGGTTAGGAAACGAAAATCGATTTCAATTCTATAATTAAATTAATTAAATTAATTGCTATAAAATTAAAATTTTGATTACTTTATCTATTCCTTGGTGAGCATCTGAATGGGAATTTAAACGATTTAAGTGCGGGACGACTCGCGCACTGTTTATTGCGCATTTTGCTGTGCGCAAATCCATAGCGCAAACCTGTTACCTTCGAGAACTTTCAAAACGCGTTCACAGAAAAAAATGTTATTTTAAACCTTTTAACTCTGAGAAGACTCATGCGCTGTTTTCTATATCGTGTGCACAATCAATCGCTCACAGAAAATGTGATTTTAATGTGCTTTCAAGCATATTATAAAGTGATTTTAATGCGAGACGACGTTGTATTCAGTGCTACAGGCGTGTGTAACTATACTGGGCAACTCTTAAAGTGACAGTTGAGGCAGTCTCTATAATAACACTAACCAAACAACAAAAGGCAAAGATAAAGTTCACGCATTCCTGATTAAATTATTGTAACTGTATTTGTAATGCATATTTTATTTATAAAAAACTGTGGGGTTATTATATATTTGACTACAGTCTTCTGTACCTTAATACCTGAAAATCTTAAAACACTGTTTATTTAAATTGTATATTTGTTCAGTTGTATGTATTATTTGTGATTGCTAATTTTTTATGCTTATTTTTAGTGTGTTTTGTCTTTAATAATGTTTAAATTGTTTGTTAGTTAGGCTAGTTGTTTTTATATGGTATTTTTAAAGCACAGGTAAAAGTTTTAGTGTTAGTTCTCTTTAGCCTGTTGATTTTGTTTATTTTTAATCAAACGTTATGCTATAAGACTAAATGTGAATAATATCTTTTTTTTTAACCTTATTAAAATAGATTAGAATCCACTAGGTAAGCAGAATTGGAATCCTTAAAATTCCTAGCACTATTTAATTCTTAAAATGTTTAATATCGAGAAGATATGGTTTTAATGGTTCAAGGCCACATATGTTTTTTTTTTTTTTTTGTAAATATAATAACTTTTACTTTTGTAGTTGAAGTAAAAATCAATGTATATTTAATTCATGCATGCACAGATTATAATTGTATTATGACTTACATTCTATTGTCATAATAACTAAAACTAAAAATAGGGTAATTTTTTGTTGTATTGTCTGTAATTTGTTTTTGTGAAAAAATATTTCTTTTAGCCTTTGACTAGTTTTAATCAGAACTAGAACTGCACAATTTGGAGTAAGGGTCATATTGTGATTATTGACGTCATTATTGCGATTGTGATATAGGCTACTGGTAATAAACAAATGGTTTCATGAGTCAACTTGCTTGGTTCTAAAGAAAAACGCACACACAGATTAGTGATAATTGTGAAATGTGTATTTTTCAACTCAAACTGGGAACAACAACTAAATGATTTATAACACGTATAATGATCAATAAGTTATTGATTTCTGTATAAAAACGTATTTTAAATTTTCAAATATATATTATAACCATCCAAAATTACAATTATATTAAAATTGAAAGCTATCAATTTTTTAAAAACATTTATTAGGCTTCAAAAAATATAACAGCTTTTAATTTAAGTGAACTACAAACAATCTTTACATAAACCCATAGTAAATGTTATATGTACCTTGTGTTCTTAATGTCTAACAGAAATTGAATAGGCCTATACTCTGTTCACTTTAGTGTTGTCAAAAAACTCGGTAGCCTACTTCGGTACTAAAAAAAATTAACGGTTACGGTACCAGCTTTTCTGGGTACCGAGTAGGCCTAGCGGGTTCATCCAGTCCTTGACGCGCTGTCTGAAAGGTGCACCGTTGCGTGACTGTGTCCTCTTCATAAAAACACTGAGGCATGGCGACCGGCGCTGCTAAAGCCTTGTTTATACTCGACGCGTCCGCACGAGCGCGAGTCTCCGCTGACTGCGCGCGCCCCTCTCCAAACGGACGAGGCGTTTATACTTGACGCGCTCGCCGTTGTGCTATTCTGTGAAACGACAGGGGGCGACTCGGAGTACTTCTCCTCTAAACCACCAGGAATCAGCAGTGAAGAAGTAGTTTGCCGTTTATTAGTAGTTTATTAATTGCTGATTCATAAAAGAATAATAAATGCAGTAGGTTTATTGTAGCCTACTTTCACTGCATGTAAACTAAACAACTGAAGCCTTATTGAAGAGTGTTTAAACCTTAATTTCATCAGCAGGGCTTACTTCTGTTATTGTATGCTTATTTTGTAAATGTAACCATTACTTTAGACAAGTGCAAACTGGGTGCTTAATGCAAATGTGTTCCTATTCACAAAATGAGAGGCTTTTATGGTCGCCCATCAATGCAAATGTATCTGTGTATAGAAGGATCATAAACATGCTGGTACAGACGTACCAGTTCGGCTAGATTCGGCTCGAAGTCGTTCATCTTCGGATGCGGCGCCGCGCGCGAAGTTACAAAAAGTGCCGTGCACACCGCCAGGCGAAATGGGGTCTTGCGCACCCAACGCGCACGACCGCCCACACCGCAATTACGTCATTTTTGCCGCGCGCGCTTCGCGCTCTTGCGGACGCGTCGAGTATAAACCAGGCTTAAGGCCAATTTATACTTCTGCGTCGAATGTACGCCGTAGTGTAGGGCGTAGGCTACGCACGTAGGCGATGCCATCGTGAGCATTTATACTTCTGCGTTTAGGTCTGCGTTGCTCTGCAGTACAGCGCCGAAACACTAGTTGGCAGCGGAGGGTTTTAATGTTCCACTGTGTTTAGATTCCGCGCGGTTCCTAGAGAAGAAGATTCCTCGCGACTGTTTTGAGTTTAGGCTACTACAAGCAATGGCGATTGAAAGAGAGCGGATCACATTGGAGCTGCAGCTTATCGAGGTGGAAAAGCAGTAAGTTTTTAGTTTTTTTTAACAGTTTCGCTGTACTTAGAATTTAAAAATGGCGGGCGGTGCAGAAAAACACGCCGGAAATGCGTAGGAGGAAACGCGATGCTACCAAGCCGACCAATCACAGGTCTTGCGGTCCGCGTCGCCGCGACGCGTAGTTACATTTTTGAGGAGGTGCGCGTCAGGTTACGGCGAAGGGTACTGCGAAGGGCACGCGTCTGTGCGTATGCTACGCCGTACCTACCGCGCGCACCCGACGCAGAAGTATAAATTGGCCTTTAATGCAGTGGCTCTGAATCACTTGTTGACAAGAAAGGAGGAAAGAGCCACATAAGGAACTATTTTGAATTAGGCTAATGTCACGTTGTTATAAAGGGCCGTTTATATAGCACGTTTTTTAGCGCGTGCAAATTTCAAATGTAGGCTCGCGGAAAGCGCGCTTATAATAGAAGCGACGTGCACGCTTGTTTTTCCAGACGCGCCGCTGTTCATGGTTGCATAGCGGAGACACGGGAGAGCAAGCGCTTGTGGAAAGAAGGAGAAAGCGGTGCAAACTGCGCTCTCCGTGATGACGACGAAGTATCAGCAAAGAATTAATTGATTTCTAGCCCTTGCATTAGAAATCAGCTACAGGGTTCTCAAGTTTTGAAGACATCAGGCAAGAGTGACATTTTTGGCAGTTTTGGATTAAATAAAAGTAGGCTACAGTTAAACTCAAATAAAACATGTTGTATCTCCTGTATAGTTTGGTAACACTACAATAATATACCATTCATTAACATTACTTAATGTGTTATCTAACATCAACACATTGAGTGAACAATATATTTTTACAACATTAATTCATGTTTGTGAATGTTATTTAATACAAACACTTGATTGTTAATGTTTGTTCACTTCATTCCTTGTGCATTAAATAATGTTAACAGATAAAACTTTTGATTTTAAAAATGTATTAGTACATTTTTAAATTAACCCCAAGGAGAATAATTGCTACAGTATATAACTATGGTTTATTGTTAGGTCATTTTATCTAATGTTATCTAACAAACAGAATCTTATTGTAAAGTGTTTTTAATACTACGTGTTTCCATCTTTGTAACCGTGATATACACTTTAATATATGTAAATTTAATCAAGCTTTGGTACTGAAATTGGTACCGAGAACCGTGGATTTTTACTGGTATTGGTACTGAATACTGAAATTTTGGTACTGTGACAACACTAGTTCACTTTGTTGTTTAATTAACTTTAATGATAGAGCATTATTGGCTGCTGGCCCTTTAAGAGTAGCCATTGCTGACAGAGAAATGGATGTCATAAGAGTCTCATTTTCTCACAACTGTTAATGTCCATTACAGGACTTCTTCATGTTATGATGATACTCAACAAACGACATTTTGACATAATTGTGTGTGTTATTGTTCATTCAAAAGCAAAATATAACTGTATTCTGGCACAATCTGTGCATGTGCATGAGTTTTAAAAGCATTAGCAGGAATAAGAGTGGGGTCATGTAACACATGTAAGTGCATCCCAAAGGATGAGAAAAAAATAATAGCTCTAATTTCATATAAAATCTCAACATTTTGCGTCATATTATTGCATGGGCTTGACATCGCAATTATGATTGCGATATGATTAATCATGCAGCACTAATCTGAACACAAATTAAGATATTTTTAAAGTATAACATGTTTGTAAGGATGTCATAATATAAAAGGATGTGTTTTAAAGTCATGTGGATACTATGAAGCCATTTGTGCATTCTGAGAGCGAGAGAGAGAGAGAAGAAGTACAACTGAATTGCTCACATTGTTTGTGAAATGATGTCTTGCAGAAAGTTTTAAATGAGTAATGACTATGTCTATGTAATTGTATGAGTATGAAGCTATATTTTTTTTAATTTAATGTAAATGTAATTACTTTTGCTTTATTAACAGTGTTTTTTTGTTTGTTTTACTTTCATGTTGCAGAAGACTGTGAAACCTTATTTGAGGTAAGATGTTACTTTTTTGAAGAAATATAGTGATAATATAGCCAAAA
>JAZAVI010001553.1:0-24051 GCA_036326025.1 Chrosomus eos
GTGTATTTGTTTGAACCAGATCTTAGCACACCCGGTGACCCTGCATATCTGCATATTTCACATCCCAGTGCATTATTAGATAGGAATATGAAAGAGTATTTGGTTTTGAAGTGTTCATATTGGGCCAGAGGGCTGACGCTGGGTTGCTGCTGCTAGCACTACTGAGGGCTGACACTGGGCTGCTGCTGCTAACACTACTGAGGAATGACGCTGGGCTGCTGCTGCTACCACTGCTGGGGGCTGACGCTGGGCTGCTCCTAGCCCTACTGAGGGCTGACGCTGGGCTGCTGCTGCTACCACTGCCATTGCTGAGAGTGGGGTTGCTGGTTTTGCCTTTCTTTAGGGCTTTTCTACTAAATGCGTAGTTCCATACATCAAAATTACTGATTCTGCACACTTCTGGGCTTACATCTTCAATCTCTATCAATCTTTTGATATGGCAATTGCAGCATTAACTTACCACTTCCCCACCAAAAAAAGAAAATCTCCCAGGGTCCGCTTCGTGTTATAGATCAATTCAGCGTCTGAATGGACACAATCGGCTTATGTTTAATCTTTCTTTTCTTTTTTTAAAGACTGGTCTAAACTATCAACAGAGCGAATGCTAGTGGAATGAGTTGTCTCTTTCTTTGTTAATGTTGGGATACTTAATTAGCTTAGTTGGCTTTTTGGTTCTGGCTGATTGAATGAGTGCTAGGCTGAAAGTGGGACATTCTAAAACGCTTAAAGCGAAAAAGCTTAACATGGTTTAATGCAGGGGTTCTCAACTCCAGTCCTCGCGACCCACTGCTCTGCATATTCTTTTCTTTCTTTCTTTCTTTCTTTAATGCGGATTGCAAACAACTTTTAGGTGCATACCGCCACCTACTGTACTGGAGTGTGTATCATCATGTCATTTAATAATTAATTAAATTCTATTCCACAACCTTGTGTCTTTTAAAAATTTAAATAGAGCCTCCCTGGTAATTCTTATATCCTCTCTTTCTCCTTCTGATCCCAGTATCCCTACCAGATTCCACTCCCGCCCTGTCTGCTGAACCTTATCTTTAAATACCCGTCTTTCCACCTCATTCAATTTACAGTGCAATATTATGTGTTCAGCATCTTCTTTAACACCACATTTCTCACATTTCTCACTATTCCTTTTGCCCATTAAAAATAGTGTGCCATTTAGTCCTGTGTGATCCACCCTTAGCCTTGTCATTATAATTTCCTCTCTCCTGTTTTTTTCCATGTAGTTTTTAATACTGACAGATTTCTGTAATTTATAATATTTCCTTCCTTTCCTATCTTCTTCCCACCATTTCTGCCATATTTCAAGTCCTTTCCTCTTAACCACCGCTTTTCCTTCACCTTTTCCTAGTGGAATTGTAACTGTTATGTCCTTTAGTAATGCCTCTTTTGCCAGTTTATCTGCAGTCTCATTCCCTTTTATCCCCTCATGTGCTGGTACCCAACAAAATTGAACATCTATACCACCCCGATGCAATCTTAATAAACTGTGGTAGAGTTCTATTAGTAGATCTTCTCTGACCGATATCATTGACTGAATACTTTTTATGATAGCTAAAGAGTCTGTGCATATTACCACCCTGTCTGGTCTGACCTCTTCAACCCACTGCAATGCAATAATGACTGCTACTATTTCAGCTGTATATACAGATAACCGGTCAGTTAGTCTTTTGGATAAATTTATTTTAAAATCTGGAATATGAATACCAACTCCCACACACTCCTTTTTATTCTTGGCTCCGTCTGTATAAATCTTTAGATAATCATAATAACTGTTTCTCATGTAATTGCTTGTATTAATTCCCACTTCCTCCATTCTCCATTCTCTTTTCTTTCTATGATATTAATATCAGTCTTTACTTCCGGGAAAAGCCATGGTGGTATATTACTTACAGGATTGGCCGTGGTGAAATCTAAGGCTTCCATTTCATATTCCCTCACTCTTTCTTCCCTTGTCCATCCAAACCCAAACCCCTGATATTTTGCATACTCCCAACATTCCTGAATTGTATCTTTGGTTGGGTTGTCTTTCCCACTTCCTTTTAGTCTGATCCAATATGTCATCGCAAGTTTCTCTCTTCTTAACTCCAATGGTATCTCTCCTGCTTCTATTAGTATAGCATTAATGGGGGTTGTCTTAACAGCACCGATACATACACGTAATGCTCTGTACTGTAATCTTTTAATTTTTTCCAATGTTGTTTTTGCCGCTGCTCCATAAACTACACAACCATAATCAATTGCTGACCTCATGCATGCCCTATAGATGTTAATTAAAGACTGTCTATCTGCACCCCAGTCACATCCAGCCACAGCTCTCAGAAGATTTATAACTTTTTTGCATTTTGTTTCTAAATGCTCAATGTGTATTTTCCATGTACACCTGTTGTCAAACCATAGACCCAAATATTTAAATTCATTTACTTTCACCATTTGTTGTTCATATAATGTTAACTTGTTAGCATATTGCTTGCGCATCTTTGTTATCATCATATAACAAGATTTGCTCGTCGACATCTTAAACCCCCACTTATATGACCACATTTCTACTTTATTAATTGCTTTTGTTATACTTTCTAATACATATGGCACATTCCTTCCTCTTATCCAAATGGCACCATCATCCGCATATAGTGCAGATTTGATACATCCATCCAAGTTTGAAAAAATATCATTTATCATTATATTAAATAGTATTGGACTAATTGCACTCCCCTGGGGAATACCATTGTCTACATCCAATTCCATTGACATCTCTGATCCAACCTTAACTTTAATTTTCCTACCTGTTAAAAAGTCCATAATCCAATTATATAACCTTCCTCCAATACCCATTCTATTTAATTTAATAAGCAGTCCTTCCCTCCACATAGTATCATATGCCTTTTCTATGTCAAAATACACTATTGTCATTAGTTCTTTCATTTTCAATGCCTTTTCCACATCATTACTTAGGGTGTATTCACACCTGCCTTGTTTGGTTCGATTGAATCGAACTCTAGTTCGTTTACCCCCTTGGTGCGGACCTTTTGGGCAGGTGTGAATACAGCAATCGAACTCGGGTGCGGACCAAACAACCGAACCGAGACCCAATATAAGAGGTGGTCTCGGTACGGTTCCAAACGAACTCTGGTACGGTTCGTTTACGGTGTGAACATGAACCGACCCAATTGCAAGAAAGATCTGTTGTAGCCTACTACATTCCATTCCGGCGCGCTGTCTGGCCACACGATACTGTTGCGCGTCTTTCTGTGTGCAGGTCCGTAGCCAGCCTATTGAAAGGGGGGGTTCTTTTTTTTTATATAAAGTGGACCTTTTTGCAGTTACGAGCACGCTTTTTGATGCACCTAAAATATTTTATTATTATAATTACGCTATATATGGCTGTTATATTGTAGACTACTGAGTGGATAAAATATATAAATCCTTTATATATATATATATATATATATATACTGGAGAAGGATATTACCCCTCTAGGGGGGTCCGGGGGCATGCTCCCCCGTGAGAAAATTTTAAATATTCCATATTTTAAAGCATCAATCTGATGCTTTTCGAGATGCATTTTTTGCCATCTATACAATAGTTTATTGAGCCTTTTCTTTTAACAGTTTTAAATTTCAGTTACTGTGCGCGTGAAGAATGATAGTGCTCTCCTGTGTTGTGATCTAACAGACACACGGTAAAGATACAGCAGTCCAGCAATATAGTAATTTTATGCGAAACCATAGACCTTTATCTACAGATCAAGTATAATAATATTAACATGAAACTCTCTCCAAGATGATTCAATCATGTTGACTGTCGTACCCGAACGCGACGCGCTGTTTGATGCTGAATGGAGAATGAATGACAGACAGCCGCAGCGGAGGGAAAAGTTTATGTGATCTTGAATTTAATGACTTAAAAATTAATTTGATTGTTTTTGTCGATTGATTTCATAAATCAGATTTATTACTTGTCCTAAACTACAACGAGTAAGATCATTCCCCTTAATGGAATCGATTCCAACCTTTGCATTTTGAACCTTTGGAATCTACTATAGACAGTGGAATCTACTCTCAATTCCCAAAGCCTCGGAATCGATCCCCAGCCCTATCATTCAGAGGCGTTGCTTCTTCTTCACCGTTGCTTTGAAAAGTGTATTGCGAACTCTCTCTGATGTAATGCACGCGCGGCACACACACACGTCCAGCTACAATAATCATATTCATTTGAAACAGCAACCCAGAATATTTGTCACAAGCATTGATTAAAACAATGATGACAATAATCACATGAAAAAAAAAAACGACTTAAATTCTGGACCTTTGGCAGTGAGGAGGGGGGGTTCGTTCGAACCACCCGAACCCCCCCTGCCTACGGGTTGGTGTGTCGTGTGTGCATCATTGGAATGGAATGAATGAATGAGTGTGCATTAGGACATTCACATACAGAGCGTTCTCTTTAGTTTAATCGTGCATAGATGCAAACAAAGCTTTTGCAGTTCATATAATGCGATAGTTACAATACAAGGATGATGCTGCGTTAAACTGGACAAACTGTATCGCAAGCGTTAACATTGACAGCACTCGTTAGCAGTATTAAGAATCTCATATTTGAATCTGTGAACATAGCCCCTCTCCATGAATGAAAACTTTATACCTTATCCGTCTTCTGCGCTGTGTTCTGAACCTATTCACTGCTCCATCAATGTTTCATGCCAATTCGCTATATTTCCTTGTTTAAAATGTACTGCAAGATGCAGTTCTTTTCCAAACCGCGATAAGCGCTAAACCTATTTTTAGCCTAAACGCGATAAATCCTATAGACAAATCAGACTTCAGTGAGCGTTATACGCAATCCAACATCGGCGCGCTGAACAGAGGTTTGTTTATGTTCATTCATTCCTCAAAATGAGTGCTTTAAACGGTGATAATACTTTTGATGGCCTTGATGAGCCAGTATAGAGAGAAATGCGTGTAATGGATTGCATAATCAGAGAGTAGGCTATTTATTTTCGTTTTTAATTGTTTCGTTTAAAGACATTTCAATCTTTCTATATAGATAAATTTCTCATGTCTGCTGTGAAGCATAGGCTACGCTGAATTTCGGTTAATTTATGATGAGATGCGCTCCAGCTCGCGTGCAATGCAAGTGCCGGCGGCGACCCCTCCATGTCATGATTATATTGTCTATTTGCTGCTTATTTATTGAATTCAGGCAATTGGTTAATGAAAACATTATTAAAATTAAGATAGAATTTATACAAAACGAAATCCACTTTAAAGAAAGGCTTTCTACAAAACAAAACTTAATTAAGTGGGCAAAATCATCCATTTTTTTGTGTGGATTTATAGCGTTTTGAAGAAAAAAAAATTAACTTTGAATTTATCATCAACAATATTGTTGTTTAATTTAATAATCATTGTTCAACATGTTCAGACTGAGGAAAAAAAAACATTATTAACAAGATAAATTGAATATTCACAAGATGTGTGGGTCTAGGTAAAAAATGTAATTTTCCTGAAAACTATTGAAATGGATTTATCGCGTTTTGGAAAAGAGCTCCTCAAATATTGCAGTACGAAATATCTCCATGCTGAGCCTTTTTTGCACTTCCTGATTTCCCTACTTGAGAATCCTTGTCCAATGAATGGACGACCTTAGCACACGTGTGGTTTTGTTTACAAATTTTGGTTCACTTGCAAAAAGAGCAGTGTGAAAGCGAACCGTACCAAAAGAAAAGAAAAAAAAAATTATTTGGTCCGGACCAAAGCAAGTGAACTATCGGACTTTCCTGGTGTGAATACACCCTCACTCTAACTAATGCATCTATTGTAGATCGTCCTTTCCGAAATCCACTTTGTATATTAGTCAGCAATCCTCTCTGTTCTAATATATGTGATAATCTGTGAACTATTATCCTCTCCATCCATTTATATAAATGTGATGTCAAAGCTATAGGCCTATAGTTATCAGGGTTAGCTGGATCCTTACCAGGCTTATTAAATGGTAAAATTACTGCACTTTTCCAACTATGTGGCAGTATTCCTTCCCTCCATATCTTATTAAAAAGTCTTAATACTAATTTGGATGATTCAACTGGTATCTGTCGGAACATGGCATAACATAATTGATCTTGCCCAGGAGCTGTATATCCAGTGCCTATCAAAGCTTTGTTGAGTTCCGACATTGTAAAATCCATATCTAGCGTTGACATCCCATCCTCTCTTTTCAACTTCACTTCCTTGTTCTCTCTAAGTGCAAGTTCTTTCTGCTGCTTATGGATTTCACTCAGGTGATTACCACTGTGTACTGCCTGCTCTGCATATTGTGTATGTCTTCCTTATTTAACACACCTGATTCAGATCCTCAGCTCGTTAGGATAGACTCTATCCTAACGGGAGTCTATCCTAACGAGCTGAGGATCTGAATCAGGTGTGTTAAATAAGGGAGACATACACAATATGCAGAGCAGTGGGTCGCGAGGACTGGAGTTGAGAACCCCTGGTTTAATGTACCTAAACAACGATCAATGATCACCAAAATTCTCTCTCAGGAGCAATATGAGAGAAATTTGGTGATCACTGATCGTTGTTTAGGTATATTAAACCACTTTAAGCCTTTTCCTTACAATAGGTTCTAATGAAGCAGAAACGCTTAATGTCAGATAAAATCCATAATAATTGGACTTTGGGTTCGATTTTATGACAGTTTTCAGTGGTTATGAGGAGCAATATGAGAGATATATTTTGTAATCATTGATTAAACCACGTTAAGCCTTTTCCTCGCCATAGGGACCAATGAAGAAGAAAACGTTAATGTGAGAACTTCTATAATCGTTGGATTTTGGTTTAGTTTTTTTGACAAGCTTAAGTGTTCATGACAAGATATGGCCATCAGAAATTTGATAATCATTGTTTTCCTTCTTTTAGCCAAATTAAGCTTTTTCACGTTAAGTGTTTTAGAATGTCCCTCTGAAAGTTTCAGCTAGCAGCAATTATCAGCTAAATCTGCACTAGTTCTATTGTTGACGTTAGCTTGGCTCATTTGTTGTTTCCCGTAAAATTTGCCTTCAAAAACAAACAAGCTCTCACCTTGCTTCACCAGACAAGACAGCTTAAATACGTGCAAGCCTACTGAATCTCAAAACAACTTTATAAAGATCATTGGTCTAAAAGTCAACTCTTCAGCGGGTTTTACCGTGGATCTTGTGTAGGCGGTTTTACGCCAATGTGAACTAACATAGCTAACATTAGCTACTGTTACTGAGCTCTCTAACATTAACGTTTACCACAATGATAATGATAAGGTAACACTTCATTCAGCTCAAACTTTTTTTTACCTAGTTTTATTGTTTTCCTATCACTTACCGGAGAAATGGAGAGGGAGGTGCCGTCTGACCAGAAGAGGCAGACTTCAAAGAAGAATGAGCCTCGCTTTCATTTGACCCAGATATCAACAGTGACGTCCATTTTTTCCTAAGTGTATTCCCCCCATTTAATATCTCCGTTGACGTTTCATTAAACTGCTGATATAAAGAGTTTTAAGTCTGGAACCATAAAACATTTGATTCGGCCCAAAGATTTTTTTTTTGAAAACGAAAATAAAATAAATAAAATTAAAAAAAGTCAAAGGTTTACTGTGAACAGAGGACTTCAGTGGTAGCTGCTCGATCGATCTAGTCGTTCGCAGGTTTCCATGGTAACGTCGCTGTTACGCTTAGAATTTTGACAGTTTTCCCTTGATGGCCGTGGGCGGGGTGCTGAACCAGAGAACCCAACGATTAATGCATTATGACGTCTGATAATTCCATGTAGCCTGAGTGTCTCTGTGTAGTCTTGGAATTATTCAGTCTCTGATGCCATGTATTTGCCAGGAGATGAAAAATAATTCAAGTGGAATAACAATATTGTGGACCCCTATGCAGTAAAACTGCATGTGTCTTGGGACATCATATAACCAGTTTCCAATGTTTTACAATCATTCTTTCTTAATTATTTCTTATTTTCTTACAATTCCTCCCTTTGCTATTATACCATACTGGTGTTGTGTTATGAGGACTGGCTCACAGTTCCAGTTAATCCCAAAGGTGTTCAGTGGGGTTCATGTCTGGGCTTTGCTTTGGTGAGATCTTCTATGTATATGACCATGTATATGTGGATCTTGTTTCATGCTTTGTGCCTAGAGTAGGGGTGCAACGGATCAAAAAACTCACGGTTCGGATTGTTTCTCGGATCAGAGTCACGGATCGGATCATTTTTCGGATCAGCAAAAAAAAAAAAAAAAGACAAATAAACATAGGTTTTGTCTTTTTGTTAATTAACACTTTTAAATGATTAAATTAAAATATATAAAATCAACTTAAAGTGCACAAGGCATAATTGTAGGAGCCTAATTTTGCTTTTGTTCAGTAACAATTATTGCATATGTGTTGCATTTCAGTATTTGAATATTTGTGTTTTGATTGTAACTTTCTTTCTTTGTGTGTACTAATTAGATAAATATGCTCTATATTTATTTTGAAATATGTTATGTAAAAATTGTGCACTGGCCCTTTAAGAATTTCGACTGAAAGTGAGGGGATTGGTTGTGCGTCCTTCATAGGAAATAGAGTGGAATCGCACAGTTTTCTTTACCGCATCCGTGATATTTAAGATTATATTTTGTTTCTTTTCTTTTCTTTGTTTGATTTACTAACGAGTTTGGATTAAAAGGAAGAATTTACATGAAGAAAACGGTGCATGTGAATTGTTTTTTATTGGACACGGAGCGAGTTGACTTGCGATGCGCACTCACAATAATAATATCTTCTTTTTAGAGATATTAGGGGGGTTGACTTACCGAAACGGGCCAATCAAGAGGATGCTCTCTGTCTTACATGCGCACACACGCAAGGTCTCTCGCTCTCTCCTGTGCGCGCGCTACACGGTTTGGAGCACATATGTTCTGTCTCGCATGCGCGCTCATGCACGCTCGCTCGCTAGATCCCGGGAGATTTGAACTAATTTGCGGGCATCAGGAAGCCAAAATGCTCCTATACAGGGGATTTAAATGACGCGGGGCGTTCAAGCTCCTCCGTTCCTCTGCTCGCCATGACCACGCTGTGTGTGGTGGACTGAATATGCGCACATTTTTTTTTTCATAAATCAATCCGCGGATCACGTGTGTGCCGAACCGAAGATATTGATCCGAACGGATCACGGATCAATGACGATCCTTTGCACCACTACCATAATAGGGCTCTATTTTACTAAACAGTTTAATGAGTGTATGCTTTGTTAAAGCACCTGTATTGTGTCTAGCTGAAATAGTCAAGCCAAATTAAAAAAAAAAAAAAAATGAGTAGGCTATCCCATACATGTGGAAATGTATTGTAGTGGCTTATTACTTCTCATACATTTGTTGCTCATGTTTTCAGAGCCATATGACAGGTGTCTTGTAACTGAATTTGTCTATAAGAATTATTATTATTATGATTGCACTAATTGGACTGTGTGCTTGGCCATAAAAATATTTTATAATGAACTGCCTGATTCTGTTTCCCAAAGGGTGTCCATAATGTCATACTATTTTGGTTGGGTCAATGGGATCGTTTACTGAAACTGATGCAACTGTGTGACCCAATACTTTACCTCTGGTGCTATTTTATTCAATGTCAGTGTGACATTTGGGGCTGTAGCTCCATCTGCGAGCTATCAAAAGGCCTGCAATAAAGTAATGGCTGCCTTCCAATTCACATTCTTGCACTAAAACCAGTGACTCTATATCATGTATGTCACTAATGTATGCCAATGGTATTTTTTTTTAAACAATGGGTGACTATTCTCTTGCCATGTTTATTCCCGCTATTCAGGTGTTCACAAAGAACGTCATGCAGTGCTCCACTATGTTTTTAAAAGACGCAGTACAGTGGAGTGAAATTAAAATTCTGAAAAATCTATATTCTCTTTTTAAAATCCATTATTGGCACTGATTAAGGGTTGAACCTTTCAACGTTTTGCACTTTTGCACTTTATTTGTGGCCACTAGACAAAAAAATCGTGTGGGCATTTTGGCTTATATTCGTGTGAGGATCACTTTTTTCTTATATTTGATTTCCTTTTTGATCTACGCACCGCAAGAAGTTATCATTAGCCGCATTTCCACTGCCGGGCTAGGGCCGGGCCAGGGCTAACAGCGTGCCGAGCCGAGCCGAGCCAGTGGCTGCAATAGTGTCCCGATTGTCTCGCGAGTCGCCACTAATAGAGGGACGGTGACCCAGCACACGGTGACCCAGCACACCGTCCATCAAATCGAACCACGGGAAGTTCCTTCTCTGAGCTCTGCTTTGTCCATTTTGAGTTTGTACAATACTGCGCCCACAACTTTTTTTGTTTTTTCCTGAACTTTAAGCATTGCTCGCTGAATGCTTAGCTTAGAAAGTTCAGCATAGATGTATTTTATAACGTCCTCGTTTCTTCACACGCCGTCAAATTGACGTTGTACACTTTCTTCTGCCCAAATGCTCAGAAGAGCTTTGGTATCCAGAGCCGGCGGCAGAAACAAATCAATGGACGGGCATTTAATATTCTTGGGGGGGCCTAATTATGACATCCAATAAATTATTGGGGGGGGGGGGGGGTGCTTGACTGTAAAAAATAGGTGCTTACATGCATGAGACACACTAGCACACGCACGCAAGGTCTCGCGCTCTCTACCTCTCTGCCGCGCGCGCTGTTTGAACATACAACCGACAACCGGGACGGTTGGCAAGACCAGCTACAACAGTTTCACAGCGATTTCAATATCCTAACTAGCCTATTGCCCAATCTTATTTCAGTTACTGAAAATATCATGTTACAGTTATAGCCTTGGTCTGCATTGTTCCGTGAACACAGCATGCTAAGCCAACTTCCCATAATAATAGCCTAATAGTCACAAATCTCAAGTTAAGTACAGTATTAAATCAACCATGCATAATTAACTACGACACACTAACACACATATAGCATATCAGTGTCAAATGCATAATTTACACCACGGCTGGTGCAACGAAGAGTAATAAAAACAACTGGCCTACTCACGTTCTTAATACAGCTGAAGTCGACGTTTTTGGGAGTGGATTCTCCTCATGAGTTTCTCTTTCCATTCGTTTCTGAATAGGCAAAACCGAGCGCGTCGCTATAACTTTACCGAGATGCTGAGGTCAGAGCGGCTCAGCGGGAACCCTTTTTTGTAAACAATCAGTCAAACTTCCGGGTTTTTTTTTTTTTTAAAAAAGGTTATGAGTCAAACATTACACTTAAATACACATCAATAAATATATAAATACTGTACGTAAATTATTATTATTTTAAAAATAATTTATTAAATGCAAATTGGATGGAGGGGGGGCACAGGAGCTCTGTAGGCGGGCCCGGGCCATAGCGCCGGCCCTGTTGGTATCTTCGACAGACCAGTACTGGCGATTCTCCATTTCGAGCAGCGATTATTTTGCGCGATATAAAAAAGTGAAATGTGCTTCTTGCTTCAGATCATAACGTTGCATTACACCGATAAACTCCGCCTTTTACCTTGCCCACGCCTCTAGCCCAAGCTGGCCCGCTTTGGCCCAAGGTATTCGACGGGCCAGAAATCCTGGCCGTTGGCCCCGAGTAAGCCCCGATCAAGCCCCGGAAGTGACAGTGGAAACGCGACTGGAACGCACTAGCACGGCTCGGCCCTGGCCCGGCAGTGGAAATGCAGCATTGCGGAATGTTCGGAAATTCAAATCTCAACCGACGTTTTCACCAAGCGGCAACATTCTAATCTGATAAATGAAGCCTACCCGGAAGTGCGAAAAACTGCAATACATGTAAAATTCGCTAGGGGCAGGTCCCAAAAGGGAGCAAATGTCCATAGACCCCATGTTAAAATGTCCAGCATAAATTCTTGTTTTTACAGGTTGGTCCCATGGACTTTTATTGTATTTTTCGATAAGTTCCGAGTGCCTGACAACTGTGAGGGGGGTTATTTTTTTTCTAACTCGTTAGTTTAGATCGTATTTAGATATAAAATGTATGACAAATAAGGGTGTGGTTAACTTTGATTGGCAGCGTAATTGACAGCTGATAACGGGCTGCGCCGTGTGGAATTCCTGAAATTTGACGTCTCGGCCATGATCTGACCCACTCACTCATGATCTAACCCACTCATGATCCAAGTCTTAAAATCAAGACTGTCTGGCCAAAATCTGGACGTATGGCCACCCTAACCACAATTAGGCTACATGCATACATAGGCCTACATAAATATTGCATTTTTGTGAAAAGGACAGTTATTCATTTTTGTCACTCATTCATTCATTTCTCTCTTCAACTCATTAACAGAGTGCACTTTATTTTGTGACAAATTAATCCAAATATTTAATGAATGGTGTTACAATGTTTTTTCGATTGAATTATCACTAGAATTTTCAAATAAAATTATTTTCTGTTGAAAACCAGATTTTTTTCATTTTTCCACAAAAGTCTCTTTCCCAAAAAATAAGTCTGGAAAATGGGGGGTCGTCTTATATTCAGGGTTGTCTTATGTTCGGGTCTATACGGTATATTATCAAGCAGCTAATAAGTAATGACCTAAAATCTTCATAGCCACAACCTAGCAACCAGTTACAGCACCCTAGCAACCATAGGCCATAGGCATGAGGCCACAGGTCACTGGGTGTACTAAAGGCACTCATTACTAAAGATTTTAAGGACTCTATAAAAACTCCATAGTAACTAGGGATGGCCCGATACCATTTTTTTTCAAACCGGTACGAGTACGAGTATTTACATTTGTGTACTTGCCGATAGCGAGTACCGATACCGATATCTACAGCAAAAGTAACTATAGGCTCCCAGAAAAGAAGACCGAAGACTATTTCAGAACACAGGTTAGAAGACTGTTTTTATTTTCTTCTCCTACTTGTTTTAACAAGTCTAAAAATAAATAATAATGAGTAAAAATAATAAATGTATTAGCACACAAACCACTGTTAATTTAACATAAAAGGAAGCAGGCTACTGCGTGCATGATCTGGCATGACTGAATGGGCGCAAAGTGCGCTCCATTAATAATACCTAAAAAGCTGACAGATCGCGATCACACATCTCTATAATTATCAATGAAGCTGACTGCACAATGATTCTTTCATAATATCCACAATTTGTTTGTTATAATTCTATATTTATAACATTATTATAATTATAATTTGCCAGCATACAGAATTCAGCACTGAACAAAAGTCCGTTTTGAGCGGTGAGGGAGTCTATCTTAAATGCTTCTGATTGGCCATTGCGTTCAAGAAATCAACACATATGTCTGTGATTGGCTACATCGCTCATCGCTGCAGACATTATAGAAGCTCTGGCCTGTAAATCGTTTCTATTTTGTTTTAGTTGTTCTTGTTGCTTTTCTGCAACGGATGAATACAAATCTATTCGTTTTTATATGTTTTATTCATAGATGTTTCTAGTTTGCGGGAGTCCCGCGAATCGTTTTTCTCTCCCACAACCCGCACACACAGAGTGAGTGCTTACCGCCCGCGCTCGCGCTCGGCCATCAGATCTAGTGCCGTGCCGCACTCTATTGTGTTGGGAGTGCACGTCTCTCAAGGGCCCGGCCCGGCCAGAGGATAGTGTCGGGAAATAACAGGCTTGGGCAGAGAATCTACGCAAGCCTCCTACGCTAAGGAACCGAGAGTCGTCATCTAGAGAGACGAGGAAAACAAACAAGCATGCAAATGGAAATTATCACGGCCGGAAAAAATATCGGAGCTCTTTTTTTTATTGTGCGATTCATTTATTTATTCACTATCTATTTGACTATTGATTTACAGGCCTAGCAATTCCTTCTGTTATTGTTATGTGCCCGTGGATTATCTCTGGACATCTTCTCGCGCTTCTGTAAAACCTGTTGGCTGGTGAGTTGCTTTAGCTTTACTAAACTGTGTGTATTCAGATGTTTAATTAGATTGCTTCCCTCCTGTCTCGACACCTTAGCTGAACATAACTTACAGTCTTGCCTTGCTGTTGTCATCATCATCCTTTATCTTGAAATGAGCCCAAACTGCCGACATTATAGGCTACTCTTATGCCTCAGTTCACCTCGACAAAGCACTCGCGGCGGCCAGTTTCGTTTCGCAAAATGTATGTGGTATCGGTGCGTGGTATCGGCAATTTTTTATGAGTACGAGTACGAGTATATGAGGACAGTATCGGCCCGATCCCCGATCCCAGTATCGGTATCGGGCCATCCCTAATAGTAACCATCTGTGACTACTACCAACCACCAAAAATACCTTAGCAACCACCCTGAAAACCCTAGCAACTGCTTAGAAACGCCCTAGCAACCACCCAAAATACCCTAGCAGCCGCCTAGCAACAACATAGCAACCACTTAGAAACACCATAGCAACCACCCAGAACACCCTAGCAATGGCCTAGCAACCACCCAGAACACCCTAGCAACCACCCAGAACACACCCAGAACACCCTAGCAACGGCCTAGCAACCACCCAGAGCACAATAGCAACACCCTAAAACCGCCCTAGCAACCATCCAGAACACCCTAGCAATGCCCTAGAAAGCACCCAGAATACATTAGCAACCACCTAGCAACACCATAACAACAACCCTGAATTCCCTAGCAGCCGCCTAGCAACACCATAGCAACCACCCAGAACAACCTAGCAACCACACAGAATACCCTAGCAACCACCTAGCAACACCATAGCAACCACCCAGAACATCATAGCAACACTGTTAAAAGGCCAATTGTATTTGTATTTGAGTCTGTGAGATTTGCTCTGGCAATCAGCCAATGTCAGAGCATGCTGTCAAAGCAGCAACGTGAAGACACTAGGCTCCGCCCATCTCCAGCAGGTGGCATTGATTAGCATTTGTAGTTAAAAGCTCTAGTGTAGCAAACAGACTCTGTGCTTTCTTGCCATTGATGTGTGCATTTATTATACAAACCACACCCAAACTCATGGCATCTTGACTGTACTCATCCGCACTTATGTGCTAAGCCTTTATTGAAACTTTATGGATTTGTTGTGGAGAAAATAAAGCTACAAATAGAAAACTTTCTCGGTAACACGTATGTAACTGACTCTGCCTATTACATATGTGTAACAGTAGCTGCCTAATACATGAGTGTAATTACAATCTGTAAGTACAGGCTGTTCCATAACTTAGTTACATGTTAATTACATTTTGTTACATGTTATTATAATGTCTACTACTAAGTAATTAAAGGGTTAGTTCACCCAAAAATGAAAATTAAGTCATTAATTGCTCACCCTCATGCTGTACCAACCCCGTAAGACCTTCGTTCATCTTCGGAACACAAATGATAATTTGTTAGATGTTAATTACATTTTGTTACATGTTATTACAATGTCTACTACTAAGTAATTAATTAAGTAATTACTCTGTATCACGGACAACGTAAAATAAAGTGTTACCATTCATACAAATCGCCATCTTACTGTTTCTTTGTTTTTCTTCATTTTTGTGGTTTACTACATGATAACAACTAATTATAATGGCAACTGGGGTTGTCATGTTTGTTAATGACTTTGAGTTATGTGCCCTGTGGTGATAACTTGCAGTGCTTGCTTGCTCTAATTATATGCAGTACAGTAATGTTGAAAGTCACCATCGCTGTGGTATGTGTATGGAATGTTGTGTACAGTTGAAATCACGTATTTATATGAAAGCAAAAAGCAACAAATAAAGGATAAACTGTACTGGACAACAGATGCAAAGTTGACCTGTTTATGGTTTGTGAGAAATAGTGTTTGGCTTGAATGGGCTGTGCGACTATTACAAAGGATTCATGCAAGAGCTAGTTTGGCATGCATGTGTGGCGGAACAAAATAAAATAAATATAGATTCCTTTATGGATATTGCTCGTGTGCCAATGATTACCTCTCCATGTGCACCCCTGGTCTAAACCATTACTCTTGCTTTCCTTGTTTACCCTAACCCTAGATTTTTGTTTCGTGGATGGTTATTTGAATTTGTTAGCTGAGCAGACTGCAGTTAATGTTTGACCTGTTCTTTCCCTTTTGCTTTTGGATTGTTGCCTGGATTTATTTTGTATTAAACCATGTCTGTACTTGGATTTTGACACTGCCCATAGCTCTTTGCATGTTACTGTAAGAAAGCTGATAGTGTGTTACACACAATTGGTAGTAACTAGAACAGGGGTTCAAAATTCAGTTCAGAGGTCCAAATCCCTGCAGAGTTTAGTTCCAACCCTTCTCCAACACACATACCTGTAGTTTTCAAAAAAGATTAAAAAAAAAAAATCATGTGTTTTTAATTATGGTTGAAGCAAGGCTGTGGCGTTGTGCACCCCTAAACTAGAAGCTGTATCAACTTTCTAAGAATAGTAATTTACTATGTCGTAATGTTTGCTATTGTGAATCTCGTGTACCTTTAATGAAATAAAATATTTATCACAATATGCCTATTTTTCAGGTTTGGGTGAAGGGATGAGGTTAAGAGTTCAGAGACAGCCTCCATAGCTGTGACCGCCACTTCAGGCAGAGCAGGAAAAGTGTATGTGGCCCAAACACACAAGATGGCGGTTGCCATCACAGGAAGCACAGCTGACAGTGGAAGGACCGCTGAGACCACCGGACTTGGGACCTACGAACTTGGATGCGCTGACACCACCGGACTTGGGACCACTGGTCACGTTTTCATAGCCAGCTGTGCCAACATTACTGGGAGGTCTGCCCCATTGGATGTCAGTCCTAAATGCTTTAAGACAGCCTTAGTTTATTTTTGTGTGGTGGCCATGACGGCTGAAGAATCATGCATGGCAGTGTGAGTTGGCTCATGCACTGGGTCCATAGCGGGCGAATGGCAATCCAAGTCCTAACCTATGATAAAGGAGGAACCACTAGCCAAGAGCACCATCTCAACAAAATCAATAAATCTCCCTCGAGAACCATAAACAGAATTAGGACTATTATGTTTTAACTGTTCATTGTGTCCAGTATCAGGGTAGTTGGTTTGATCAGCAAGGTTGAAAAAGTCTGTGGTATGTTCCTCGAGGGAACGGTCATACTTTGTAAGAAGGAGGTGGCTCAATGCTGCTAGATCCATACTTCTGGGTCAGCTGTTCTGTTACGGTTACGCTGGAAAGAGTTTATCTTTTTGCAGCAGTTTATTGAAAAACTACAGAAACAAAGATAATCCAATCAGGGAAGACAATATCCAAATTAGAAAGACGACAACGCTAAATGGGGACCAGAAATGCAACAGCTGACAAACACAATGGTATACACAGGATAAAAAGAGACAAGGCAAATGTGAAGGGTAACTTTAGAAATTAACAAGGGTTGCTATGGGAAAAAAAGTAAAAAATGAACTAAAAAGTGAACACTGGAAACAGACAAATAACTTCAAAATCAAATTCCATAAAACAAAACAAGGGAACGTGCCTTCCTCCCAATAAATCATACAGTATGTTAAACAACTGTCTTCAAGCTGTGTTTTATCATTTAATTTGAATAGAATATTTTTTAATTGAAATCTTTATTTCGAACATGGAAAAGAAAGTATATACAAATATAAAACAATGTTTAAAAACATAGGAGAAAAAACAACAGATTACACAGAACAAAGTACACTTCTTTTCTGTGTTAACATACTTCTATCACATGTGGGAAAAGGTTTAATTAGCATTGTTTACTAAATAAAAAACAGTTCCTTCACATTTCTGCTTTTAACCTCTCTAGAACAAATACTCTGTTTACTTCCATTGTAAGTGCATGACCATGACCATGAATTCTGCATTAAAATACATTTTTATTTTTGGTAACCAAAATGAACCCACAAATGTTCTCACTAGAGCTTCACTTGTATTGAACCCATAATATTTGGCTTTTATGTTATTTTTGTTAAGAAAAGTTTCTCCTGTCAACATGACCAATAATAATAATAAAAACTTTGTTTCATTTGGAGCTTATTCCAATAGCCCCTCAAACTTCTAACAATAATAATGTTTCTGAATTTCCATAATTGAGACAACAGTGTGATACAGTGGCGGCTCCTGCAAAATCTCTCAGGGGGGACAGATGTTTGGATGATTGATAGGATAAGATCCCCCCATGCAATGGATAAATTAACAGCTTAAGATTAACATATCTTAAATTTCAAAGTACAATACTAGGAGTAAAAAAGACTGCTACCATCCTTTCCTAAACTGATTGTAAAAACAAAGTGAGATTTTCCAACACTCGAGTATTTAGATGGTCAGCAATAAATACCTCTTTAGACAGCCTCTGCTTGTCTTCTTCTCCCAAGGCCCTCCTTAATCATGTTGTTCCTGTTGCTACTTGCTCCTGAAATATCCTGATTACTACGACGGCTGAATTAATGACACGATAGAATTAACTGCGTTCGCCATGACGTTCAAGTTCAACTGGCCTCAACAACTCGCGAGATGTCCCAACAGTCTCTCTCGCTCTCGTTCTCTTTTAATTTTTTATTTTTTAATCACATTTGATAAAGATATTAAAGTAGTGTTTCAGTTTTTCTTGTTGTTCAAATTCAAAATTGTTTTCAAATATTATTTGTCACTTAATCTTAAAGATTTTTAATAGCGTATGTTTGTTCCCACCAATCGCTGCACAAGTTAAGGATACGTATGATGACGTAAGCATGTTAGTGCGAGCCCTCCCGGAACCCATAGAGAATGCATTGCAGTGCTTGCAGTTCGAAAAAAAACGTCTTTGAATGTAAGTCTATGGGAAGACTCTGGGCGATTCTCAGCCAGAGTGAAATCGCCCAAAAAGAGGCGGTACTCCACAGAACGTGACATGACGCTGATTGGACTATATCCAGAGGCACAGTGACTGCTAGCGTAACCTATTTTTTTACAGTCTATGAGCGTAACGCTGTGGTTGAATGAGATTGTGAATGTGATTGAAAAAGACCCTTTCACACTTTGGTGGTGCGTCGCCCAATCGCCCTAATGAAGAAACCGCCCCTGGTGTGATATAATCAGTGAACAACTTACCCGCTGACTCAAATCGCATCCACCGCCACATTGACTAATGGGCTAATGGCAGAGCTCTTAATTGACCTAACTGCGACATCTAGGATTTTTTTTGTGTGTGTGTTTTGAGCGCAGAATGACAACTGACAGGTCTATTAAAGAGTGCATGATGCTCTCTTTGTGAAAGAGCACTACACTGCAGACATGCCACAGCAAACCACTACAAGCTATTAGTTCTGACCTTTAGCTCTACTGCTGTAACCAATACAGACTCTTACGGTGCTGTGTTAGAACCTGTAATGCTGCTGATACTCTGAAAATAGGAAATTTCCTTAATTTCTGGGAGCCGCTAGTTCATTTGATTTGTTTGTCATTAACAACAGTAATATTAGATTATACAGTGTGATGAAATGTGTAGAAATAACAGATTGGTAATGTTTTCAGGTATCATGATGATTAGCATTACTTATTTTATATTCCTTGGAATCTAACGTAATAGTGTTATTTAGTATTATGTATTATGATGTATTCTTATACTATATATATATATATATATATATATATATATATATATATATATATATATATATATATATATTATTAATCTTTATTAAGGACACAGTATTCCGGTCCATAGTATTAAAAGAAATAAAAAAACAAACAAACAACCAAAAAAAACGTCTCGGGTTATGACTATAACCCTTGTTCCCTGAGAAGGGAACGAGACAATGCATCGAGAAATCGATACTTTGGGGACGCTCCCTAAGCGTGCGCCTCTGAAGTAAAATGAAACTAGTCCAATCCTGATTGGTGTTGCGTCGTGACGTAACATGTGACGGCATACCCGGAAGTATAAAGGTCACGCTGATGCATAGCATGCCAGCCTCGCGATGAAGCAAGACGCTCTAAGGCCTAGAGGGGCGTGGCAGAACGATGCATTGTCTCGTTCCCTTCTCAGGGAACAAGGGTTATAGTCATAACCCGAGACGTTCCCTATTGAAGGGAACTCCACAATGCATCGAGAAATCGATACTTTGGGGAACGAATGCCCACTAGGCCACGCACTGAATAGGCCTGTCCCGGAGTGAAACTTAATTAGGCACTCAACTAGGACGAAAGGACGTGTGCAACAGGTGTACTAGGGAGGTGTAAACTGTAGAACTTAATAAAAGTGTGTGGGGTAGCCCATCCGGCTGCCTCACAGATCTCCTGGAGGGGAACTCCCGAAAGGAGGGCCCTAGAGGAAGCCATGCCTCTAGTCGAATGAGCCCTAACAGCTAAAGGTGAAGGCAAGTCGCGCACCCTGTAAGCTGAAATAATAGTTTGAACAATCCAATTACTAATGGTTTGCTTGGATGCAGGGAGCCCCTTCTTAGGTGACCCAAAACACACTAATAACTGTTCCGACCTCCTCCAGGAAGAGGACCTCTCAAGGTACACGCTCAAAGCTCTGACAGGGCAGAGCAAATGAAGCTTCTCCTCCTCTGCCGACACATGAGGCGGAGGATGAAATGCCTGAAGGACCGTGGATCGAGCCGTATTCATAGGAACCTTAGGAATGTAGCCCGGACTCGGATGCAAAAAGGCTTTTACTCTGCCAGGGGCAAACTCCAAGCAAGCTGGTGTTACTGCCAGGGCTTGGAGATCTCCCACCCTCTTAAGAGAGGTAATAGCTAAGAGAAACACCATTTTTAGCGTAAGATCCCTAGGCGAAGCCGACTGAAGGGGTTTGAAGGGGGCCAGGGATAACCCTTCGAGAACCACCGCCAGGTCCCAGGTAATCCTAATCATCGGTCTCATCCTCCAAGTACCACGGAGAAAACGAATGACCAGATGGTGCCTCCCCAGAGGCCCATCACTTAATGGTGCGTGGAAAGCCGCAATAGCAGCCACATACACCTTAAGCGTGGAAGGGGAGAGACCCGCAGAGAAACGATTCTGAAGGAATTCCAGAACTGAAGCCACCGGGCAGTTGACTGGATCCAACTCCTGTTCTCTACACCAAGTGACAAAAACATTCCACTTGAGGCCATATAATCTCCGTGTAGACGGAGCCCTAGAGCTAAGTATGGTTTCCACCACCCCAGCTGACAGACCAGCATTTAGGTACTGAACCCCCTCAGAGGCCATACCCACAGTTTCCACAGCTCCGGTTGAGGGTGGAAAATTGTGCCCTCCGCCTGAGACAACAGATCCCTCCTCAGAGGAATCTGCCATGGCGGAGCTATTAGGAGTGAAACTATGTCTGAAAACCACACTCGGGTCGGCCACATTGGGGCAACCAGAAGTAGACTGATGCCCTCTTGACGGACCCTCTCCAGGATCCCCGGAAGCAGAGCGATCGGGGGAAATGCGTACAGGCGAAGCCTCGGCCAGGCCTGCACCATGGCATCCAACCCCAGTGGGGCTGGATGTGAGAGGGAGAACCAAAGTGGGCAGTGGGACGTCTCTCGAGACGCAAATAAATCCACTTCCATTCGTCCAAACCTCTCCCATATCAACTTCACCACATCTGGATGAAGTCTCCATTCCCCGGGCCTCAGCCCCTGCCTCGACAGGATGTCTGCTCCCTGGTTCTGAACCCCCGGAATATACATTGCTCTGATAGACAGTATTTTCCCCTGGGACCAAAGAATAATCTGATGCGCCAGTCTGCACAGAGGGCGCGATCTGAGTCCCCCTTGTCGGTTCAGATAAGCTACCACTGATGTATTGTCCGAACGTATCAAGACATGGTAACCTTTGATGTCTGGAAGGAAGCTCCTCAGAGCCCTGAACACAGCCAACATCTCTAGGCAGTTTATGTGCCATGAATGATGATGGTCCTGCCACAGACCCCTGGCAAAGCGGCCGTCCATGACCGCGCCCCAGCCAGTGAGGGAGGCGTCTGTCGAAACGGTTTTCCGGCGACATGACGCTCCCAGCACTGGCCCTTGGGACAGGAACCAAGGTTTCTTCCATATTTGTAGAGAACGAAGGCATCTGCGCGTTACTATGATTATACGAAATGGATTCCCCTTGGGGGAAAACCCCTTGGTTTTTAGCCACCACTGAAGGGGCCTCATATGTAGAAGGCCCAGAGGTATAATGTTGGAAGCCGCTGCCATGAGGCCCAGCATTCTTTGAAATTGCTTCACAGTGATGGCCTGGCCTAGTTTTAGCTTGGACACCATCCCCAGAATGGACTCGATACGTGCAGGAGACATGCGTCCTGCATCGTAATCGAGTTCCACACGACGCCCAGAAACGTTGTGCACTGGGACGGTTCTAACACACTCTTTTTCGTGTTGAGTCTCAACCCCAAATTCCGAATGTGGCCAAGGACGACATCTCGATGCCGAACCGCCATATCTCGAGACTGGGCCAGAATGAGCCAGTCGTCGATATAATTCAGTATGCGGATGCCCTGAAGTCTCAGTGGAGCAAGAGCTGCATCCATACATTTGGTGAATGTGCGGGGAGAGAGTGCTAGGCCGAACGGAAGAACCCGATATTGGTAAGCTTCGCCCCCGAAAGCGAACCTCAGGAACCTCCTGTGACATGGAAGGATGGAAACGTGAAAATAAGCGTCTTTTAGATCTATCGTGACAAACCAGTCCTCGGATCTGATCTGACTCACGATAACAGGAATTGTAAGCATTTTGAACCTGAACCTTCTCAAAGACCGGTTCAACACCCTGAGATCTAAAATCGGCCTTAATCCCCCATCCTTCTTTGGAACTATAAAGTACCGGCTGTAAAATCCGGACTCCCTGTCTGAAAGAGGAACACGTTCTATGGCCTCTTTTAGCAGCAGAGCTTGCACTTCTTGTTCCATCACCTGAGCCTGCTCTGGAACCACTGTAGTCTGCACCACCCCCGCGAATTTGGGGGGGCGGTGCCCGAACTGCAGTCTGTACCCTGACTTTATTATACGCAGGACCCATGCAGATATGTTGGGAAGATGATACCATGCCTCTACAAAATCTACTAAGGGAACCAGCCTCTCGAGGCTGGCCTCGGGTGTTTTTCGAGCACTGTTCTCGACCTCCTGAAGCGAGAGACCGGCAGGATTTAATCGAAACGGTTTTTGTGACCATAACAGACACTCGTTTTTTATTTTCTGACTCGAACGGTACGATGTGCGTTCGCTGGAAATTAATGTGGCCCGAAGCGTCAGAGACGGCGGGAAACCTACATCGATTTCGTGAGGACTCCGCTGTGAGAACAACCTCGGTTGCTCTGCAGCGGGGGGGGCAGTCCTCAGAGGTCCTACCACTTCGGTTAGGACCTCTTTCCAGAAGCCCTCCTAGCCTGAAGGACGTCCCTTAAATCGCCCCTCGGGTTAGATGGCTTCTGCTGAGAGCGTTTCCTCCGTTGCCAAGCTCCCGGAGGAGGGGCTCTAGAGGAAACACTCTCCTTTTGCTCTGCACGGTGCGAGGAACTGGCTGATGGCTGGGGCTGATCTGCTTGCCCCACCCTACTCGATTTAGATTTACATTTACGGGGGAGGAACTGCTGGAACGCCGCCGATTGCTTTTTCGCCTCCTGAAACCTGTCGACGACCGTTGTAACGGCGTCGCCAAACAGGCCAGAAGGCGAGAGCGGCGCGTCAATAAGAAAAGATTTATCTTTTTCTTTTATTCCAGATAAATTCAACCACAGATGTCTCTCCGTGGCCACCATAGCTGCCATAGAGCGGCCAATAGCGCGGGCCGTCTCTTTAGTGGCCCGGAGAGATAAATCTGTGGCCTTACGCAACTCCGCAATATCTTCAGGAGTCGGCCCCTCCCCCTCATCTAAATCTTTCAGGAGATCCGCCTGGTATGCCTGCAAGATCGCCATAGTGTGCAGACATGAACCGGCGCGACCTGCCGCCATATAAGCCCTGCCTTTTAAAGCAGATGTATCTCTGCAGGGCTTACTAGGCAGCGCCGGGGCTTTAAGGGAAGATGCTAGTTCAGGAGATAAATATCCTGCTAAAGCTTCCTCCACACTAGGCATCTTCCCATAACCCATATCCCGTGCCCCCACCACATTGCTATAATCAACCAC
>JAZAVI010001554.1:0-13708 GCA_036326025.1 Chrosomus eos
CGGCATAAGAGATGACACACTGAGAGCCAGATTGTTAAGAGAAGCAGATCTCACATTAGCAAAAGCTGTGGACATTTGTCGAGCGAATGAAATCACGTCCAGTCAGGTGAAAGCACTGAATGAAGAAGTTGACATGCATAAAATTAAGGCTGTAAAAATCAAACAAAAGAGTCATTGGATGCCAAAAGAAGTGCAACGTGACTTGAGTGACGACACAAAATGCAGTCGATGCGGTTACAAGCATGAACAGAGAAAATGTCCCGCCTATGGTCAAACGTGCAGGCTATGCAATAAAAAAAATCACTTCGCAAAAATGTGCAAAATGGAGCGTAAACAGCCAAGAAAGATGCACACGCTTGAACAGACAGAGGAAGATGACAATATGTTCCTGGGCATAGTGGACGTTCAAAGAAACAATGAGAAAAGTATTCAAGCTGTTACCACAGAAACACGAGAAGAAAAGGAAAAGTGGTCTAAATTGCTAAAGATAAGAGACAAGAAAGTGAAATTTAAGTTGGACACTGGTGCAGAATGTAATGTGCTCTCGTTAAAAACGTACAATTCGCTGGGTATAACAGAGAAGCTGAGTAAATCTACCTGCAAGTTACTTACATACTCTGGACACCAGATGTCGCCAGTGGGACAGAATCAGTTAACATGTGAGTACAAAGGACAGACACACATTATACAGTTCCAGATCGTTGAAAGAGATGCTCCTGCGATTCTAGGAAGAACAACATGTCAATCATTAGGCTTGATACAAAGGATACATGAAGTGTCTTTTGAAAAAGATGACATAATGAAAAATTATGAAGATCTGTTCAGTGGCCTAGGATGCATGCCAGGATATCATCACATCCAAATTGATTCATCAGTAAAACCAGTTGTACATGCTCCACGGAAAGTTCCTGTCGCACTGAAAGAAAGAATAATTAAAGAATTGCACAAGATGGAAGAAATGAACGTCATTGCAAGACAAACAGATCCGACTGACTGGGTGAGTAGCATGGTGACAATTGTCAAGCCAGACAAAATTCGAATATGTCTCGACCCACAAGATTTGAACAAGGCAATCAAACGTGAACACTACCCACTACTCACAGTAGAAGAGGTCGTATCTAACATGCCAAATGCTAAAGTGTTTTCTGTGCTTGATGCTAACCAAGGATTCTGGCAGATTAAGTTGGACGAGGACAGTTCCAAGTTGTGTACGTTCAACACTCCTATAGGAAGATACAGATTCCTGCGTTTGCCATTTGGGATATCGTCGGCATCTGAAGTATTCCAAAGAGCGGTAGCACAGGTGATTGAGGACCTGGATGGTGTGATAAACATTGTGGATGATTTGCTGGTCTGGGGTGAGACAGTACAAGAGCATGATGCCAGACTGAGAAACCTGCTCCAGAGGGCAAGAGTGTATAACCTCAAACTAAACAAAAAGAAATGTCAAATCAGAACATCACAAATCAAGTATATTGGTCATGTACTGACAGCAGAATGACTGAAACCAGACGAAGAGAAGGTGAGAGCTGTAGTTCAGTTACCTACACCAGAAAACAAGCCAGATCTTCAAAGATTTCTGGGTATGCTGCAGTATCTTGCCAAATTTATACCCAACTTGTCAGAAGTGAGTGCTCCACTCAGACAGCTGCTGGAAAATGATGTTGAATGGTTCTGGGGAAGCGAACAAGAGAAAAGTTTTCAGAAACTCAAAGCTCTAGCAACAAATGGACCAACATTGAAATACTACGATGTAAACAAACCGTTAACATTGTCAGTTGATGCCAGTTCTGAAGGCATGGGTGCGGTTTTGTTACAAGATCACAGACCAGTTGCATATGGATCAAGAGCGCTCACAGATTGTCAACGTCGATATGCACAAATTGAGAAGGAACTGCTTGCGATAGTATACGGATGTGAAAAATTCCATCAATATGTATATGGCAGAGAAGTTCAAGTAGAAAGCGACCACAAGCCACTGTAGTGCATCTTCAAAAAAAACTCTACATCAAACTCCGCTGAGACTACAAAGAATGTTACTCAGACTTCAAAGGTACAATCTAAAAGTCAAGTACAAGCCCGGTAAAGAAATGCACATAGCAGATGCATTGAGTCGTGCTTACCTTGATGAATGCGACGAAGAACTGCTTGAAGAGGAGTTAGAGGTAAATTTCATCACAACACAGCTGCCTGTGACGGAAAAGAAACTGCAAGAGTTCAGAAAAGAAACAGCTGAAGATCCTGAAATGCAGAAACTGAAAGAATACAGCATAAAAGGATGGCCAACAGAAAAAAAGACTGTACACAAAGACGTACAGAAGTATTGGACACACAAGAGGAAATAAGTTATACATCAGGACTTGTGTTCAAAGCGTCCAAACTTGTAATACCAAACAAAATGAGAAAGCAGATGTTGGACAAAATTCATGAGTCACATCTCGGCATGGTGAAATCCAAAGAAAGAGCGAGAGACATCATTTATTGGCCGGGAATGTCAGATGAGATTGAGAAAATGGTATCTCAATGTGCCACCTGCAACACTCATCGAAACAGTCACACAAAAGAACCACTAATATCTCATGCCGTGCCAGACAGACCATGGGCAAAAGTTGGTACTGATTTGTTTCAGCACAATGGTTCTGAATATTTGATGTGTGTGGACTACTACTCCAAGTTTCCAGAGATTGCAAAGTTGAATGACACTACCAGCAGAGGTGTAATACTTGCAATGAAATCACTGTTTGCAAGACATGGTATACCTGATGTGGTAATATCAGATAATGGTCCACAATATGCCAGTCGAGAATTCAAGTGTTTTGCAGATAACTGGGAGTTCGAACACAAAACGTCAAGTCCGAGATATGCTCAATCTAATGGACAAGCAGAAAGAATGATCCAAACCATCAAGAGAATACTCACAAAGTCACAAGATGAGAATGGAGATCCATATATTGCGTTGCTGGAATACCGCAATACTCCACTAGGTGGCATTGGTTTGTCACCGGCACAACTTCTAATGGGAAGAAGATTGAAAGCTAAACTGCCAACTTCGAGCAAATTGTTGACTCCAAAAGGATGTGAGGAAGTTCAAGAGAAACTTAAACAGAGGCAGTCAAAGCAAAAATTTTATTATGACAAAAACACCAAACAGTTGCCAGAGATATCACCAGGAGACAAAGTGAGAGTGCAGCAAGGACAAATCTGGAATCCTGCAACAGTTTTGAAGAAACATGACTCGCCGAGATCGTATGTTCTTTGCACACCAGATGGAAGGGTCTACAGAAGAAACAGAAAGCATCTGTTAAAGACAAAAGAACAAAACTTTCCATCAGCACGTGATCAGGATGACTTTAACACCGAGCAAGAAACAAATGCAAAGTCAGAGAGAGAGATGAATCCTGATTTACCTGTCATGGTGAAACAAGCACATCAAAATGGTGCAACTGAAGAACAGACAAAGCCAAACATCATCACGAAATCAGGAAGAGAGATTAAAATTCCTTCTAGGTTCAGAGACTATCACATGCACTAGCATTGAGTACAATGCATCAGAGTAAATGTTTATTGACATTAGTATTAATGCCTGTTTTGTGAAAGCATTAGTAAATGTTGTAATAAGTTAAACAGTTGTTAAAAAAAAAAAAAAAAAAGGGGGATGTAATGTATTCTATGTAACGTGTAATACGTACTACGGAATGACGTAACAGGAAATAAACAAGGAGCATGGAGTTCAGATGCAACCTGCGTGTCGTCTGATTTGTTTAAGTAAAACAAACGATAATACACTGCGGTTCTGCAGCTGGACCTATGTCGATAAAACAGCATCAGCACTGTGAGCTCAACAGAGAACAACATTCACAGGAAAACTGACTAATATTATACATTTTTATTTGTATTTACAATAGACTTCGAAATTATAAGTGTGTTATCTCAATTATATTTTAATGTTGAGTCAAAAGGCTCACTTTTTCAAACAGGCCACTGAAAACATTTACTGAGTCAATTTAAATAGAAATGCTCAACGGAAAATGCACTGAATGAATAAATGAGACTCACCAGTGACAGAAACACTGAAGCTCCTCATGATGCTGAATCTGCTGCTGATGATCTGTAGTTTATATTCTCCAGAGTCTGTGTTTCTGGTGTTCGTGATGGTCAGAGATCCAGTCTGATGATCCAGCTTCAGTCTGTCTCTGAATCTCTCTTTACACTGAACATCTGTACAGATTTTACTCTGATCTCCAGTGATTTCAGCGATGAGAGTGTCATTAAAATACCATGTCATAAAATCATTTGTGTTTTTTATAACACCAGTATATAAAGTGGCAGGTTCTCCCTCCTTTCTCTCCACTTCTTCTCGTCCAGCAGCAGAAACACCTGAAACACAAACTAACAGCTGAAGAAAGTGTTGTTTTGAGGGACAGACACACAACATGAGAGAACGCATTAGGCTATATGAAAGAGATAAAACACACTCTCTTGACTTTCAGTCTGAAAAGCAACATTTATTCACGTTTGGTGCTAATAAACCTATTTTACATCTAATCCTCTATTCCTGGTGAACTAATAACACTAAGTATGAAGTAAATGCAGATGATTATAAAAGATGAACCGAGATGATATGATGAGAAACCATCTGTCAAAACTAACAACCAATGGAAAAACTAAACGTTTTCAATACTGATTAAAATATAGACGTAAATATACAAAGTTAACTTGTGTTTTGAAGATATTTTCTTTATACTGCATATGAATTAGTAGCCTATACAGGTAAAGAAAAAAGAAAAATATCACAGAACACATTAATGATGTGATTTAAATGTACAAGACTTGCTCTTAAATATAATGACTCACCATGAACAGAAACAATGAAGATCTTTTCACTGTCACTCCTGCCACTGATGATCCGTAGTTTATAAACTCCAGAGTCTGTGTTTCTGGTGTTTGTGATGGTCAGAGATCCAGTCTGATGATCCAGCTTCAGTCTGTCTCTGAATCTCTCAGTGTCATTATTACACTGAACGCCTGTACAGATCTTACTGAGATCTCTATTGATTTGAGCGATGCGAATGTCATTATAATACCATCTAATCTTCTCTTGTTGGTTTGTTTGAACACCAGTGTTTAGAGTGACTGAATCTCCCTCCATTACTGACACTCTGACTGTATCAATACCAGACGCTCCTGTAGAAGAAAATAACTATTCATTATGAGCCAAACAACATTATACAACAGGAAAGTAATGTGAAAATGTTCATAAAGTTTGTGTGTAAAATATGTCTGGATTCATAATGTAACACAAGCAAACAAAAAGCAGAATAACATCATTGATTTACAGCAGGAATGCCCAATCCTGTTCCTGGAGATCTACATTCCTGCAGAGTTCAGATTTAATTCTGATCCAAAACTCCTGTCTGTAATTATCAAGTGCTCCTGAATATCTTAATTTTCTGTTTCAGTTGTTTTTGATCATGGTTGGAGCTGAAATTTACAAGAAGTTAGATCTCCAGGAACAGAATTTGGGTCTACAGGATGAGATCCAATTTCACGAGTTCACACTTAAAAATAAGTCAGATAGAATAAATGGTATGCATATTTGGCGTGCTGTCCGAGGAGAGGGCTCCGGGCTTAGTATTCGCCCCAAACCCAGAGTACTCGCCCCGTATTCCTGGCTGTGGAAGGAACAAGCCAAGAGTGAGGTGTCGGGGTGGTGGAGGGATGCTGAAAAACTGTCAAGGAATGTAGGTAAGTTGACTGAGTGCCTATATATCAAAGGGAACGAATGATAGATATATCCTGCCTTCAAAAATCAATCAGATGAAGGAATCTCAGGAGACAGGAAGTGAAACTAACATTGCATTCAGACGTGCCTTGATGCCTTCAGCCTTGAAATGTGTCCTCCGAATGCAGTATTTATCAGTTGTCAGACGCAGCCCATCTCGTCGAGAAACGTGATGCCTGTAAGCTATAAATTCTCCTACCCCTTCATATCTGTCACATTAATTTTAATTTGTTTTACATTTGCAGTTTAAATAAACCACACATTTTATATATTTAGCAGGGCATCTTGATTTATTATTAATTTCTTAAATAACCAAATTTCAACTATATGGTCAGATCCTTTGAGTGCAGCTGATGATGCTGTGAAGTGATGCTCTGTAGTGATCAAGTATATTCCAATACACAAATAAGATGTCCGTCTTCATTTTCTTTCCATAAACCTTCCCTCGCATCCTAATGGCGGTGGAGCTGAGACGCGAGGAAAGGAAGCGAGGGCGCACAAATAATAAATGAGAAGCACTAATGACTTCTGTACTGTGCTAGTACCCAGCATGCACTGCAGCATGAAGCTTTTCATTTCATGTCATCATTGTTGAGATTCATACGCTGATACTTGAACTGTGTGTCTGTATACCCCTCCCTTTTAAAGGGTGGGATTTCTGCAAACCTAAATGTATTACAATGGTCAAATAAAAGCACACCATGCAAAATACAGATGATACATCCATTTCTGCCGAATAGCCTATAATTAAATTAGATAAGAGAGACAATAACATTGCTTAATGTCTTACCATGATTGATTAAACACAAGAGCAATAAAGGCAACATAGACAGAAGCTTAATTTTCCCCACTTTTCCTCCCAAAAAAATCATTGCATCTTTTGATACACAATAGCGCTGTTATCCTCATCTGCATCCACGTCGACGACAAAGAGAAACTAGGCTTGTTTGAGATGCGCATTGCCTCGCCTGAAATGTATGCGAGAGTAGGCGGCTGCAGTGAGAGGAGGAGTGAAAAAAGCGCAGGCAAGTGTAATACCCCTGAAGAAGAAGTATAAAGGATATATAAAGATTGAACACAAGCGCTGCAGTAATGGCTTTGTCGTATTTACTCTGAATGAATTAATAAAAGCATATGTATAACAAATACTCAATACATTATATTATCAGTGCATGTATCCCTTTTCTTTCAGAGTAATGACTGGTTGTAAATGTAACCCAGATACAGTAGCAATTACATCTGGCCCGGATCCGTTTTAAGCCCCTTGCCTCCGTTTCTATCTTAGAGACGTTTTCTGATTGTGAACCAGATCCGTGCCAGATAGAAGTTCCAGCTTAAACATTCTAACTGCCATCAGTTCAGTATTTATATAATTTTACAGATCTGGCCCAGATCACTTTTCCCATATGTAACAGGATTAGGTGATTGACATCGAGATGGGCCTATCAGCAAGTGGTTCTGTCCATTTAAAGGCTGATTGTCACCTGGGATGCGTCACGTCAGTTTTCCCTGTTTGTTTGCTCGTGTCGACGGTGGCAGTAGGTAAGCACGCTATGTGGTAATAGGTGATGATTTTGGGAAATTGTTGTGATGTGCATAACATGAAATTGTCTCTGTTCATAGCTTTATGTGTTGGGGCGTTGCTCCTGCGCGCTGTTTGGCGGATATGATGATTTGCCGTGCAGATATGTTTCATTGTTAAGCGCTCGCTAATATAGTGCTGTTATGACCATGTGAGGTTAACACTCTTCTCGCATACTAACTAGGCGTGATTCCCGGTGTTGTGCCGATTTTCGAATCCCTGCCAGAATCTGACTCCCCCTCGCGTGCACACGCAATGACGTCACTGAACTAGACGCGGCGGTCAATTACTTTACTGCTCATATGTTTGCTTTGTAAATGCTTAGGCATGAAAGTTTACTTTTCTGAATAATATGTATTTTTTTATTTTGATATACAAAGATTAACACCAAATGTGGCATTTACTGTTAATGTTTTTTTGTTTATAGGGAAATACCATAAACAAAAATGGGCTAAATGAGATGTCACCAGGTGACGAAGGGCGGAACCATTATTTCGGTGTTGTTTCCACGGGGAGCTAATTTAATGTAGAGATGGGCGGAGATTGAATCATGGCGTTCACAAGGGGGATCATAAAACCGGATGTTTGAAAGCACACAGAGCTGGAAGGATAGAGCAGGAAGGGGCGATCCACGGCAGAGCAGGAGTTTAAAAACGGCGATTCAACCTGGATGGGGGAAAGAGAGACAACATTAACAGAGAAGTGAGGCAGTGGTTTCATGTTACCTCATCAAACAGTTAAGTGCCATCGGAAATCCTTATTATCTGACTCAATGCTTGTGCTGTATACAAACGTTTGGCGAGTTTGCCTTGGAGCCTATTGCAACTAAATGTTGAAAAGACAAAGGATATGCAGATTGATTTTAGGCGTAAGTCATCAACTCCTCAGACCACTATTATAAATGGAAGACGGTGGAATTTGTAGAACACAGCAAACAATCATGAATGAAACAGTAATTTGGCCTATCGCTGTACCCTTGATGTGAGAACATGTACCTTAATTTCAATTGTATCAAACAGTATCATCAGAGGTCTATCCTGTACCATTACAGGTACTATTATTGAAAAGGAACAAAACTGTTCTTTGAGGAATATTATTTGTACCATCGTGTAACTTTTTTTTTCTGAGAATGAATTTTAACTAAATTAACCATGTTTTTTATTAAAGGGTACAAAACTGTTAATGTGTTATTGAGGAACATTATTTATACCATCGTGTACCTTTTTTTTTCTAAAGGCTCGTACACACCGGGACGAATATCGGCTCGCGTTATTCGTCAGCGTTTTTCAACGCGTTTTTTGTGTTCACACCAAAGCGTTTTTTCGCTGACGATGAGCCGAGTGAACATGCAAATTCATTCCCTGACATTAGATGGCGCTTAATGTACAGAAATACCCCGGTCCACAAAGTGCTTCTGACACTTGCTTGTCACTCAGAAGAAGAGAGCAAGTTTGTCGCGTTTGTCATACAGTTCTTTATTCTCATTGGTGTCTCTTTATATAGACACCAACAAGACCAGCAGCTCTACATTCATCTGGCCTTGCATCTTCCTCGTCTTATTTCTTCCCGGCAGAGTGTAGTAGACGGACGCTGTGTATCTTCTTCGCCATTACGTATGTGTGCTCGGCAAGACCGTTTTGTGTTTGAGCGCCCCCAAGTTGTGTTTTACTGTAACTTCAGAAGCTCCAGACACGTGAGCAAAAGCGTCAATCTCATTGGTCGGATAGTTTTTGACGCGGCGCGTCAAACTGAAAAAACGAACCCGAGGCGTTTTTTTTAAAATGACGCTTTTACGCGTGGCGTTTTACGCGTCGGTGTGAACACTAACATTAGCACCCTTTGTTTAGTCACGAGGCGTTAAACGTCGGCGAATAACGCGCGCGAAATTCGTCCCGGTGTGAACAGGCCTTAAGAGTGAATTTTAACCAAATTAACCATGGTTTTTACTATAGTATAAACCATGGTTAATTTTGTAGTTACTATGGCTTTACTACAAAAACCATAGTTCTTTTTATGGTTACAATGGTTTTACTACAAAAACCATGGTTAAACCAAGGTTACTGTAGTAAAACCATGGTTCATTTTGTAGTAACTATGGTTGTACTGCAAAAACCATAGTTAAACCATGGTTACTACAAAAAGACCATGGTTTAACCACGGCTATTGTAGTAAAACCATGGTTCATTTTGTAGTTACTATGGTTTTACTGCAAAAACCATAGTAAAACCATGGTTACTACGAAAACACCATAGTTACTACAAAAAAACATGGTTAATTTTCGTAAGGGCATACAAGTATCTAGGCAGTTTGATTGACAATAAGTTAAATTTTAATTTGAACACTGAAATGCTTTGCAAAAGAGGCCAACAAAGACTGTTCCCTTTCGTTCGTCACTCCGAGTTCCGTCGGATGACGACGAATGGGGTTTCGCATAGAAAGCCTATCAACTTCGAGTATACAAAACGAGCCAATGGCAAGCAAATGCCATGGGTCTGCGGAATTTGCATGACGTAACTCCGCCCCACCTCGTGGGTATATAAGGAGGAAGTCCTGCATCTAGCAGATATGTTTTCGCTTCGGAGCCAAGTTTATTTCTTCACTCCACAAGCCATCTCTGTATTGTCAGCTTCACAAACGAGTTCCTCAGTGTTGGTGTGACGGCGATCTCCGGCGGGGCGCGCGCTTCCTGCTTATCTGTGCAGTGGTTTGCCAGAGAGTGTGTGTCTCCCCGGTCGCTTCAACACTTGAGTGTTTCTCTCTCACAAAAAAGCTTGCACGCGGCACGTCTTTTTAAAGATGCCTCGCCCGTGTACTTCTGGTTGCGGCAGATCGGTTTCGGACTCTGATGGGCACGAGCGTTGCCTAGTGTGTTTGGGCATTGAGCATGCTAGAGCGGCGCTCGTGGATGACTCATGTTCTCTCTGTGAGAACATGACCATCGCGTCATTACGGTCGAGACTCAATGAGCTCGTAAGAGCGAGAGTCCCCTCTGCCACACCCCGATCTAGTGCCCCCTCGCGGGGTGCTACTTCGGCTGGTGGCCAGGGTGATCTGAGGGTTACGGTTTGGCAAAAAGCGCCGACTATCTGTCCACGCGTCAAACCCCCCTGCATGACGGTGCCCGCTAGTGAACAGTCGATTTCCGCGGGTCTACTCTCGGGTGGCCCGTGTACTTCGGCTGAAGCTACAGAGGAAGATCTGATGTCTGTAGCAGCATCACAAGGTGGGTTTGAATCTTCTGGAAGTGAAGATTCAGCACAGCTGCCACCCTCTGGTGTGCATACGGTTGTGCCTGAATCGGATCCGGAGATGACAGCCATGCTTTCCCGGGCGGCTGCGAGCATCGGGCTTGAGTGGCGGCCACCACCCTGCCCTGATCACTCGCGCCTCGATGATTGGTTTTTGGGCCAAGCCGCCGACCCGCGTCCACGGCAAACCCCAATACCATTCTTCCCGGACGTGCATGATGAGATCTCGAAGTCCTGGAAGACCCCGTTGTCTTCTCGGGACCGCTCGCTGGTCTCATCCGCCTTTCCTCCCCTCGATGGCGCAGCTGCCCGTGGGTACACTGGGCTTCCCTCAGTCGAACGCTCTGTTGCGATGCAACTGTGTCCTCAGAGTGCTTCCTCTCGTGGCGAGCTTAAGCACCCCTCCAAAGCCTGTGGTTTCACATCTAAAATGGTGCAGAAAACCTACAGAGCCGCGGGACAGGCAGCCGCCTCTCTGCATGCTATGGCCACTCTCCAGGTCTATCAGGCCCAAATGTTGAGAGACATGCACGAGGGCAGGACAGACCCAGGTCTCTTTAATGAGCTGCGCGCCGCGACCGACCTTGCCCTCCGGGCGACGAAGGTTACCGCGCGCTCCCTGGGTTTGGTGATGTCCACAGCTGTGGTCCAGGAGAGACATCTGTGGCTGAACCTGGCTGACATGCGGGATTCCGAGCGGACTCGTCTGCTTGATGCGCCCCTGTCCCAGGCCGGCCTCTTCGGCGGTGTGGTGGAGGACTTTGCCCACCAGTTCTCCACCGCACAGAAGCAAACTGAGGCCATTAAGCATATTCTGCCCCGCCGGCCCGCTGCTGCCTCCACCCGCCAGATCGGGCAGAATCCTCAGCCTGCTCGCCGCCGAGGGCGCCCTCCTGCGGCTCCCGCCCCTCCCGCCCGGCCTACGCAGCAGCCTCCGCCCAGGCCACGGCGCGGAGGAGGTCGTAGGAAGGCGCCACAGCCCTCTCCAGCCCCGCCCCCCGCCTAAACGCCAGGCTAAGCGGCGCTCCTGAGATGGGCTGCTCAGAGATGATGTTTGTTTCTCAGGAGATGGTAGCAGGACCACTCCTTCCCCCGGTGGAGGCCCGGGGGAGAATCTTTTGTTCTTTTTCTCCAGCGAAAACCGCTGCTCACCCACGGGTGAGCGGCACCTCACACTGGTTAAAGATAGAAACAAACCTCTCTTCTCTGAGCTCACAGAGTTCTCGGACGACACAGAGTGCCGCCCACAAGCCACGCTCTCCTCGTCCCCCTCTGTCCCAGAGGCGGTTGACACGGCGGGTCGCCCACGGGCCGCCTCAGCCCTGTCCCCCTCTGTCGCCAGACCCCCGACAGAGCACGCCCCCGTGGAACGCTGGTCCTTCCCTGGCCTCCTCTGTTCGGGCGCGGAGTCTAACTGTGCCCCCACATCGGGCTAGCCCTGTCTCCTCGCGTCTTCACGAAGGTCGTCGAGGCAGCCCTTGTTCCCCTTTCGGGTTCACGGGGTTCGCATCCTGAACTATCTCGACGACTGGCTGATCCTAGCTCACTCTCGAGACCAGGTTTGCGAACACAGGGACCTTGTGCTCCGGCACCTAGCTCGCTTGGGCCTTCGGGTCAACTGGGAAAAGAGCAAACTTTGCCCCGTGCAGAGGATCTCTTTTCTCGGTATGGACATCGACTCGGTCGCCATGTCCGCGCAGCTTACGAGCGAGCGCGCGCAGTCACTGCTGACTTGTCTGAGACAGTTCCAGGACAAGAATGCAGTTCCACTGAAACTTTTTCAGAGGCTCCTGGGGTATATGGCATCTGCAGCCGCGGCAACGCCGCTCGGATTGCTTCATATGAGACCGCTTCAGCTTTGGCTTCGCGACCGAGTACCGAGGTGGGCATGGCAACAAGGCACGCTCCGAGTACCAGTTACTTCGAGCTGCCGTCAGACCTTCACCCCGTGGTCGAGCCTCAGTTTTCTCAGGGCCGGTGTCCCCCTAGAACAGGCTACGAGGCATGTTGTCGTGTCGACAGATGCCTCCGCCACGGGCTGGGGTGCCATGTGCAATGGTCATGCTGCCGCGGGCTCCTGGACAGGACCCCAGCGCCTATGGCATGTCAATTGCCTCGAGTTGCTGGCCGTACGCCTTGCCCTGCACCGCTTTCGAGCGCTGCTCAGGGGTCAACACGTACTAGTCCGATCAGACAATACCGCCACAGTAGCGTACATCAACCATCAAGGTGGTCTACGCTCGCGCCGTATGTCGCAACTCGCTCGCCACCTCCTCTTATGGAGTCAGAAACATCTGAGGTCCCTTCGTGCTATTTACATTCCCGGAGCCCTGAACTGTGCAGCCGACGAGCTGTCACGGTTTCAGCCCCTCCCTGGCGAATGGCGACTCCATCCCCAGACGGTTCAGCTGATTTGGGACCAGTTCGGCGACGCACAGATAGATCTGTTTGCCTCCCACGACTCGACCCATTGCGCCCTGTATTATTCTCTGACCGAGGGCACGCTCGACACGGATGCACTGGCGCACAGCTGGCCGCAAATATGCGTTTCCCCCAGTGAGCCTTCTTGCGCATCTCCTGCGCAAAGTCAAGGAGGACGAAGAGCAGGTCCTTCTGGTTGCGCCCTACTGGCCCACCAGGACCTGGTTCTCCGAACTCATACTCCTCGCGACAGCACCTCCTTGGCCCATACCTCTGAGGAAAGACCTTCTTTCTCAGGGACGGGGCACCCTGTGGCACCCTCGTCCCGATCTTTGGAGCCTCCATGTCTGGCTCCTGGACGGGACCAGGCAGGTTTGAGTACCCTACCACCTCCGGTGGTGGCTACCATCACTTCCGCTAGAGCGTCGTCCACGAGACACCTCTATGCGTTGAAGTGGAACCTCTTCGTCAGCTGGTGCTCTTCTCACCGAGAAGACCCCCGGAAATGCCCGATCAGCGTCGTGCTTTCCTTCCTTCAAGATGGGTTGGAGCGAAGGCTGTCTCCCTCCACCCTGAAAGTCTATGTTGCCGCTATCGCCGCACACCATGACTTGATAGAAGGTAAGTCTGTGGGGAAGCAGGAGATTACATCCTCCTCGCCCTCCTCTCGTTCCC
>JAZAVI010001555.1:0-14238 GCA_036326025.1 Chrosomus eos
CCAGCCCGCAGCCGTACAGATATCCTGCAGGGAGACCCCGCTATACCATGCCCACGACGAGGCCACGCCTCTTGTGGAGTGCGCTTTGACACCCAATGGGCACCGCAGGCCCTTGGAAGTGTAAGCCAGCGCTATGGCATCCACTATCCATCTGGATAGGCTCTGTTCTGAGGCGGCGAGTCCCTTAGAACGGCCGCCAAACAAAACGAAAAGCTGCTCGGTCTGCCTGAACCCAGCCGAGCGGGACACATAAGCCCTTAACGCCCTGACAGGGCAAAGGAGACTCGCGTCCCTCTCCTCATCGAGAACCGGAAGGGCTGACAGGGAAATTACCTGGGCCCTAAACGGTGTATTGAGGGATTTCGGCACGTAGCCGTGCCTCGGTTTGAGTACGACCTTTGAGTCGTTAGGCCCAAACTCCAGACATGACGCGCTTACAGAAAGCGCCTGTAAGTCCCCTACACGCTTCACTGAAGCGAGAGCCAATAGAAACACCGTCTTAAGGGACAGGTGCTTCATATCCGACAGCTGGATCGGCTCAAACGGGGCGCCTTTCATGGCCTCCAAGACCGTGGAAAGGTCCCAAGCCGGGACTGAAGGGGGCCTGGGAGGGTTTAATCTCCGAGCTCCTCGTAGGAAACGCACGACTAAGTCGTTTTTCCCCAGTGACTGGCCAGACACCGGTTTAGCAAACGTTGCTATGGCCGCCACGTACACTTTGAGCGTGGATGGGGTCCTTCCCTTATCCATCAGCTCCTGAAGGAAGGCAAGCACTTCCTTAACCCCGCAGTCCACGGGTGAAAAGCCACGGGCTCGACACCAAGTAGAGAACACCGACCATTTCGAGGCATAGAGCCGTCTGGTAGACGGAGCTCTAGCCTGCGCGATCGTGTTTAGCACTCCTTCTGGGAGGCTAGCGGGTACCCGTTGATGACCCATGCGTGCAGGGACCACAGTTCCGGGTGAGGATGCCAAATCGAGCCCTCCGCCTGAGAGAGGAGATCTCTCCTCAACGGTACAGGCCACGGGGCAGTGCTGGTCATCCGCATCAGGACCGGAAACCAAGCCTGGTTCGTCCAGAGCGGAGCCACAAGCAGCACTGGGCATCCATTTTCCCTGATCCGCTCCAACACCTGAGGCAGGAGCGAGACCGGGGGAAAGGCATACAGGGGACCGCTGGGCCAAGTATGGGCCAGCGCGTCCCTGCCCTTCGAGAAGAATACTGGGCAGTGAGCGTTCTCGCGGGACGCGAACAGGTCCACCTGCGCTCTGCCAAACGTTTCCCACAGTAGCTGGACCGTCTGCGGGTGCAGCGACCATTCTCCTGTCGGGACGTTGTCTCTGGACAGCATGTCTGGACCCGTATTCAGGTGCCCAGGCACGTGCGCCGCTTTCAAAGAAAGGAGGTTGCGCTGGGCCCAGACCAAGAGGGGTTCCGTCAGCCTGCAAAGGCGTGATGACCTGAGGCCGCCCTGGCGATTTATGTATGCCACCACTGACATGTTGTCCGACCGGACCAATACGTGGTGGCCTATTATCTGGGGACAGAAGCGTCTTAGCGCTTTGTCGACTGCCATTAATTCCAAGCAGTTTATGTGAAGGAGCTTCTCCCGTACTGACCATAGGCCAGCTAGTGGTCTGCCCTCGAGCAGCGCTCCCCGCCCCGATGTGGAGGCGTCCGTAGACACCACCTTCACACCCGAGGCGATCCCCAGACTCACACCTGACTGATACCAGTCGGTCACTTTCCTCGGTTTCAGAGCTGAAACGCACTGAAGGTCGACCCTAAGGCGAAATAGACCCGCGGTCCACGCCCTGGGGGAACTCGTGCTTTTAGCCATAGCTGCAGTGGGCGCATGCGGAGCAGGCCCAACTGGAGTACGGAGACTGCTGAGGCCATCAGACCCAGCATTTTCTGAAACCTTCTGAGCGGGACTATAGAGCCGTGGCGGAAGGATCTCGCGACGTGCTGAATATTCAATCCGCGCTCCGGTGACAGGCGTGCTGTCATGGATAGCGAGTCCAACACTGTTCCCAGAAGGAAATTCTCCGACTGGGGAGCAGTGAGCTTTTCGCCCAATTGACTGTAAGGCCCAGCTCCTCGAGATGCTCGAGTAATGCGGCCCTGTGTTCTATGAGCTCCGTTCGTGAACGAGCTAGAATCAGCCAATCGTCCAAGTAGTTCAAAACTCGCATGCCCCGAAGTCTCAGGGGGGCGAGGGCCGCGTCCATGCACTACGTGAACGTACGGGGTGCTACGGACAGGCCGAACGGCAGGACTGTGTATTGATATGCCTGGCCCTCGAAGGCGAATCTCAAGAATCGCCTTTGATGGGACGCTATTTGTATTTGAAAATAGGCGTCTTTCAGATCTATTGACATGAACCAGTCTCCTTGGCGCACTTGCGCGAGGATTTTCCTGGTCGTAAGCATTCTGAACTGGCGCTTCCCGAGCGTTCTGTTCAGCAGTCGCAGATCTAGAATGGGTCTGAGCCCACCATCTTTTTCGGTACCAGAAAATATCTGCTGTATAAGCCCCCTTCGCCCTGAGATAGAGGTTCTATAGCCCCTTTTTCTCAGTAGTTTTGCTATCTCGGCTCGAAGTAGATGAAACACTTCGCTATACACCGTAGTTTCGACTCGCGCCGTATAACGGCGGGGGCGTCGAGCGAACTGTAGCGAACAGCCTCTCGTTATAGTGTTCAACACCCATTCTGATACCCCGGGAAGCCTTGACCACGCATCTGCGTGAATAGCTAGGGGTAGAATGAAATCTGGGCTCTGGCCGTGGCAGGACGGCGGCTCGAGAGCCCCTGTGTACTGGGAACACAGCACCGTGTTTACAGCGTTCGAGGCGGGGGGTGCGCTGATCACAGCGGGCAGCCTGGCCGCGCTCAGCTTCTCTATGGCGGGACGCGCAGAGAAAGCGAGCGGGGCGAATCCTGCGGGATTCGGCGCGTGTGAGGGAATGTGGGCACATTTACTAAATGCGGCACATTTTCTACACTGAGAATACTGTCAGCTCGCGCGACTAAATCACTGCTGTGTATACAGCGTGCGAGGCGCGCGCTGATCAAAGCCGGCAGCCTGGCCGCGCTCAGCTTCTCTGTGACGGGTTGTGCAGAGAAGACGAGCGGGGGTGAATCCCGTGAGATTCGGAGTGTCTGTGAGAAATGCGGGCGCGAGACAGCGGGCACATTTTCTGCACGGAGAATGCTCGGCTCGCGCCGACTGAATCAACGCTGTGTTCACAGCGTGCGAGGTGCGCGCTAATCACAGCGGGCAGCCTGGCCGCGCTCAGCTTCTCTGTGACGGGTTGTGCATAGAAAGCGAGCGGGGGTGAATCCCGTGGGATTCGGCGTGTCAGTGAGGAAATGCGGAACAGCGGGCACATTTACTGCACTGAGAACACTGTCGGCTCGCGCCGACTAAATGTGTGTTAGTTTCGTTTTTACAGAAACCAAGGGACACGCATCGTGTAGTGTAAGCGGGCATTGTATGGGCACGTTCACTACATTTTCTGCACAACCAACATGAGTTGGTTTTATTTGTGCTAGCCCTGCACCGTGGCGGGCTGTGTCTGGGTGTGGGAATGGGCACTGGGACGTGGGCATTCTTACAACACTCGTAACACCATCGGCCGTGGCCGGAACACCAGAAAATGCACTCTTTATTGGATTTATCTGGGTAGCCATAGAAACGGCTTTTGTGCGCAGGCAAGCGGGCTGAGACACCGGCTGCTTCACTGCGAAATACACTGAAACAGTCACAACGCATGGAACTGAACGAGCGAGAAGTTTTGGTGGAAATCCGGCCGCAGCGGGATCTGAACACCGTCACTTTCCTAGAGAGACTAGGAAGGCCTTGAGACCTCGGGCTTTACCTCAATCCTCGGCCGGGGCCCGCGCTGAGGGGGGCGGCGTCCAGCAGAGCGAGAGCGCGGTGTTTGATCTCGGGCCTGGCGGCGCTGCTAGTTGGCCGAAACGACGGCCTTTGTGCGCAGGCAAGCGGGCTGTGGAACCAGCTTGCTCACTGCGAAATACACTGGAACAGTCACATTGCTTGGAACTGAACGAGCGAGAAGTTTTGGTGAAAATCCGGCCGCAGCGGGAACTGAACACCGTCGCTTTCCTAGAGAGACTAGGAAGGCCTTGAGACCTCGGGCTTTATCTCAATCCCCGGCCGGGGCCCGCGCTGAGGGGGGCGGCGTCCAGCAGAGCGAGAACGTCGAGGAACACGGAGCGCTCAGCTTCCGTCATCTCGGATAGCGTTAGCCACAAATGTATCTCACCATTCAGGCCGATGTAATCCACGGCTTGAGAGAGCGGACGCATCGGCTCAGTTTCAATGCCGTCTCCGGTAAGTTTGTCGAGCTCAAGTGCGGACGCGGCGGCAGGCGGCGGCCGCTGTCCGTCTGGGAGCGACTCGAGCGAAGCCGGCGGGCGAACCGGCGAGCTTTGGCGGGCTGGAAATAGCTCGGGCGCGCGCAGGGCGCGGCGCTTCTTGCGGCGCGGCATCACGGCGGGCTGGGATGCGGGCTCGGAGAACGACGCTAGGCGAGTCCGCAGAGTCACCATAGGCAAGCGTTTACAATGATGGCATCCGCCGTCAGCGAGCGCGGTGGCCGCGTGATCCTCACCCAGGTAGGACACGCAGATGACGTGGCGGTCCTCGTCGCTGAGTGGGGCTCGGCAAGAACCACAGGAAAGCATCTTTAAAAAGACGCAGCTCTTTTAGAACAGATAATGGGTGTTGCGTCACGTAAGCAAACACACACACAGTTAGCAGAGTAAAAGGATATAGTACGCCGGAAAGCGCAGCAGGTACGGCAGTTGAAGGCGGCTGGGCCAGCGACTTCAGAAGATGGCACGTCCCGCTGAGAAGGCTACAAGTCAACGGCGCGGCTTCTCACTCTGGATCCCGCGATGCGTGAGCTTCGCGTGAAGAATGAAAAATCAGAGAAATACAGCTATCGAGGGGTATTCTAGGGCGGAGACCACGCCTATACTGGCGGGACATGACGAAATGAGCGCGAAGCGTCTTCATTCGTCATTACGTCACGCAGTGCCTTCACTCGATAGGCTGCAGCTTTTCCAGCGAGGCAGCCAATGGGCGCGCGAGCTGTTTCGCCCTTGTCTGCTTGCTGCTGCAAAAGTGTTTTGCATGATTAAAAAAATTAAGGGTAATTTTTGGCTTCAATATCTCGAGGAAAGAGTGTTTCCCCATAGCGTAAGATATTACGCAGTACGAGAGATACTCTCGTAAGAGAAACAATATAGGCCTATAGGCTACACACGACCAGAGTGCTGTTTTCCTGAATGCCATCACGATTGAAACCGAGATATTAATTTCATAAGTTCAATAAACAAATAGTTAAAATTAAGTTACTTACATTTTTAGACTGTTTTTGTTCTGTTTTAGCAGCGAAAATAGTTCCAAACAACAGAACCATATCGCATCTCACAGCAACACTCATCCATGATTCATTACTGAATCATTCAGCGTTTTGAACTAATCGCTTGAGTCAAAGATTCAATTGCCCATTATTAAACCGCCTCATTCTGAATCAATCAGCCGTTTGAATGAATCATTTACATTAATGACTCAATGACTCGCTCATAAAGACGGCCGCCTGCCCCCTCCTACTGGCGGTTTAGTTTCAAAGTATCATTCTTTTCAACATTCCTTGTATATTCAAAAAATATTCAAAATAATCTCATTTAATACAGTTATAATTTTTCAATGTAAATTATTTAATTTGATTGGCAACAGCTTAGTGTCTTATTATTTTAATTGAATGTATTGATAAAATGTAAGAATTTTAAATGAAATTTAGAGCATACATTAAATAAAATTAGGGGGTAAATGCCCTTTATAAAGGAACAAAAATTATTCCGATAAGAGTGTTTTCAAAAATGAAACATTGACAATAAGTTTAAAGGGAGTAAAGCCTCTGTTTAGGCTATAAAGAAAATGTAATTTTGCCAAAAGAAGAACTTTTAATTTAAATAAATGTTAATTGTGTGATATGTTACCATATTATCATGCTTAATTGAATAATTGTAATGTGATGATCAGATGCAGATATCTAAATCAAAGAATATGGGTGGTTGGCGGGCGGATAATTATTTATATTTAACAACAGATTCGAGTGACTCAAAGTGCACCAGATTAATGAATTTATCTTTAAAATGTACAAAATTTTCTCCCGGGGGGGCATGCCCCCGGACCCCCCTAGTGTTACAATTTTACCACCTCCGCCTCATTTTGAGCCAGGAAAAACCCTGCTTAGCATTAAATTATTGTATTTCAAATACATTTTGGTATATTTATTTTTCACTAGGGGCGGGCATACACAAAAAAATTGCACGTTGACTTGACAGGGTCACAATAGGGACAATGTTAAAATTTCTTCTTGGAAAACTTAGTATTGAAATTTCCATTTTAATATTCACCGTCACCTGGAGGCACGCTCCGTGAGGAGACCTTTATTTGAATGTTTAATTTATGTGAGATTAAAGTCTGCTCGGTGCTCTGCATTAATGCCACAGTGGTCAACTCCTTGAGGTTCATGCTGATTCGAGGGGTGGAAGCTCTTCATAAAACTTAGCAGGACGTGAATGAGCTGGTTCTGAGCCAATTTATCTGTGCAAATTGGGATTTGCGCTTACACTCCCTTACAGTTCTCTAACGCCTGGCGAGAGATCAGAGCAACTTCAATCCTGTCTCATCGAGGAACCATCAAGAATTAAACCCTTCTGCTACCACCCATAGTCACGTTAAGTCTGATTTCTACAAAAGTCAACCGACGAAGCATTTAACAGTGTCTGATGAGCAATTCTTTTTCCTCCCTATCAAAAATAAACCCTTCCACTGCACAGATCTTATTTTTTCCTTTGGCAAGCATTACGGTTTTGCCTGGCTTTTGATTAGGCCACGCAGCAGGCTAAACTAATCCTCCTCACAGGCAAGAGATATCAGAAGCCAAGTCATTTCAACTTATCCAAATAAAAACAGAAATGGAAAATGGCAAATGGAAAAAGGAAAGTAGTAATCTCATGCTCTATAGTAAAGAGTGCTTTAAGGGTGTGTTATAGCTTTGTTTAGTTAAGTTCACGCTGCTGGGTGTCAGTGTCTTCACACTTCTGGTCTGATGGGAATGAAATCCTCTGTAACAAGATTAGTGAGAAGCATAACGTGGTTGAACCACCAATGTGTGTGTGGGTAGCGGTCGACTGATATGGTAGCTACATAATTCCCATACCTTCCTTTTTTTTATAAGTTTAATGACTGCTATTCTAAAATGTGGAAATAGTAAAGAAGATGTGGCCACACATTGTGCTGGTACTGTACACAAAACTATTAGGCTATATGAAGAACAAAATACTACTTGCCTGCTTGTCTGATTAGCAGAAGCAGTATTATGTAATATTTGCACTAGAGATATAACCAGTTTAGATGGAAAGGAAGGATGTTATCAAACTGACTAGTTGAAGATGTTGCTGTAGCTATACACATTAATAGAAACTGTACTTCCTTAAAAATGATTTCCAAACAGGTGATTCCCCAGAGGTTAGAGATTTAGCATCAACATTTCTCACTCGTTTTGACAACTAACCGATGCCACTCAAACACCATACATCCGTCAAAGTAGCCGGAGAAACTATTCTGTATTTATATAACGAGAGACACACGGCGAGTGAGGCATGTATGCGATTCCCATGAAAACCATCCCGTCAGGACTATAATACTGTATAGTTATAGCAGGCTTATACCATAGTGAATCAGGGTAAGACAAAAACATGTTTTGGAAGAAGGATTGGCAATATAATTTACTTAAATGTTGCTAATTTTGAACAAAAAGTTACATAGTGTACCTTTTAAGTAAATATTCTAAAAAATAATTGTTTTTAATTTTTGTGCTATTTTGTGTACCTCTAGTTGAATGTACGCTACCAGTATAACGTTAGCAGCCTGGCATATATTGGTCTATAGTGTGTGGAGATTTTAAAATCTTTGCAGGGGAAGCTTTCATTTTCCCTAAAAAATGTATGCTGCATTATCTATTAAAATACAGGGTGTAAATATATATAAAGACATTTCCTAGTGGGCAGGTCCACTCGTAGTATCAACACCACATGTGTATATAGCCAGGGGCAGCTGGCCAATAGAGGGCGCTAGGAACTGTTGATCACATTATATATCCACACGATTGCAAATGTGACATTGATTTTATACAACAGTTCAACAAACGAAAGGTATTAATATTAAGTGATGTTTATTTTCAACACAGTATTGTCAGTATTTTTTTACAACAAAAAAATAGCTCCAACGAAAGCCACAGCAAAACTGCAGCACACAGCAATGATTGTGAACTACTGTAATCTGCAGCTTTGAACGAATCGTAAGAGTCAATGATTCATTCATAATACAGCCACTTTCATCGTTACTGTATGAATGAATGACCCGATGACTCACTAATAAAAGACCAGTGTTGGGCAAGTTACTTTTAAAAAGTAACTAGTTACTCAGTTACAAATTATAAAAGTAACTTAGTTACTTCAGAAAGTAACTATTTAGTTACTTTCAAGTACATTTTACACCCGCACCCCTCTTTAACGGAACTTAAAATACATTTGTGTATGTTCAATGCTTTATGATAAATCTGAATATTATAATGAAATGGACTAGCCTGACTTCGTCATACTCATATTCTAGTCAGAATGTGAGTCTGATACTGCTCCACAGGGATTTGATTATGAGGCGTGTCTTAACCGAACCAGGAAATAAGAAAACTCTGTACTCAATTGGATAGACCTACAACCAATCAGAGCAAAGCAGTATGTTGAGCGACGCAGAACTCAACTGCACGCACTCTGGAAAAAGTATTAAAAAAATAATGAGTGTTAACGATCTTTGCCGGTGTTGCAAAAAGAATTTAAGGATTCGCGGAGTACGTGCAAACACGAAAAACATTTTTGAAAGAAATACGTTTGATGAAGTGATGATTACGTAACTGCAGATCATCTGTCCATCATCGTATAAAGCCCGCCCTGGCAATTTGATTGGCCCGGCGATTTCTGAACCGATCATAATTACTCCTCAATGGATCGAGTCCAGACCGAACTTCCCGACCAAAAAATGTTATGGCCGGGGTTCGGGCTGGAATCCAGGCTAGAAATGGACACTTAATACAATACATTATTAACAGAAACAAATGTACACAAATCTAAACTATTATAGTGTTGGCAACTATTTTAATGTTTAGGCAACATTTAGAGCAGCACTAGATGTAACCCATTCACACCAGATGATGTCCCACTCCAAGGTCTGCACACCCCTCTCATTAGCTATGTTTCCATCCACCTATTTTTATGCGCATTTTCATCATTTGCATAAAAAAATGCTGGATGGAAACGCCAAAATGCACATAACTTCTAAAAATGAGGTAAGAAAACATGCGCATAAACTACGATAAACTACTAATAAATTCCTCAATGCGCATCAAAAAAAGGCATGTGGCTTTGCGGTGGGAAGGCATAACTGGACCAACCAGCAGACCAATCTCGTTGCACAGCATCTGAAATGCTTTTTTGGTTTGCGAAATGCGTTTTGGTTGTTCTAAAATGCCTGAGCAAAGCCTGTCGTCAAATTGGTTAAGTATAATTACCTCCCAGAACTCTTACACGACTGCGTTCTCAAACAGCAGGCATCTGCCTCTGAAACCAAGAAACCAAGATTTTTTTTATATATGAAATTATTATATACAGTGGCTTCTCCTACTGCAGCAAGTTCCATTTTCTTGGTGATACTTAGGGTGCATTCACACCAGGACAGTCCGCTAGTTTATTAGAACTGTTATTTCACAGACTGGTATCAGATCAGCAGCAAAACCAGTATCAACAACAGAGCATGCTCGTATAGTTAGCCAGCCTTAGGATTTTCAAAATGATTGACAGACCAGCAGGAACTGTGTCAATATCATTTGAATAATTAAATAGTTCAATCTTATTTCATGCACCCACAAGATCAAATATTGGTCTGCATATGAGATGTAAGGGAACAGAAAGCCTCAAGCACCCCATCATATTAGTACCGCTGATTTCACACCAGCATCAATTTCACTGGCTTTGGCACAACAATATCATTGTTTAATCAGTCCAACACCTCAGAAGATACATTTTATATACACTTTAAAAAAAGATGGTTCTTTAAAGGTGTAGAGGCTAATACCTAATGTCTTAATTCTTTTAGCCTCTCGAGGTTAGACGAGGAGTATCTTCTTATCTACATGTCCATTAAGCACGCACTGAGAAGCAGTCATAACAAAAAGCCGTATTTATTGATCGAAATCTCTGGTTTACTTTCCAAACAAAAACAAAAGTTGACATCCAAGAAAATCAGTGTGAACATCGGTCTCTCATAACATACGTTTCATGCGATTGAAGAAACTGTTGCTCTCCAAACTCTAACCTGTCTGTGCCAAACAATCCTACCTCATTATTAGCATCTGCACTCATGCATCGTAGTGATGCGTCAAAAGGGCACTTTGACAAGTTTTAAACATTACACAGAATTCCCATGTACATTTAAAGCATAATATTTTGTAATACATAATAAATAAATCAAATTAATCTTGACTCATTTATAATTCTGATAGTGCACAACATTCTGAATATGGCTCCAACAAAAGGTACTTTACAAGTAGTAACAATTCTATTTAGAACCGTAGCGTCCCGAAGAACCCTTTTTATGCTGAAATGGTTTGTTGTGTTAGAGGTTAGGGTTCTTTACTCCCGCCTTTTTGTTTTTCAAATGTGTAACTGTCAAAGCCTCCTCATTACTGATTTTCTGGTGCTCAGCTATTTTCTCAGCTATATAAGCGAGAAGGATGGATACTAAGCAACTAGCAAGTAAAATACTTTTTTTCTTCTTTTTTTCATTGGATTATTTGTATTTCTTTACCTTAACTGTTTAAGTATGATGCAGCATAATTTAAGCTAGCACTGTGAGTCCGTTATTGTTTGCATATGCACCTAGCATTTTGACGCTGTCATGTGTAGAGAAAAAAGGCCACGTTTTTATTTCCGTTTTTTCTAAATGTTCTGTGGGCTGTAAGTTAGGAGTTAAAATTTGTTGTCAAGCTGTCTAGTTAGTTGACAACTGCAGTGAGTAACACATTATAGTATACTTTATACTTGAATGCTGTGTAACAGGTAACTGCAGTAGTTTACAAAGGGTAACGGTAAACATTCTTTCATCGCTTATTAAGCTTGGCTAATGTTAATTCCAACATTGACTGATGTATTACACAATAATATCATTATTTTTTTAAATATTGTGCATTAACCAGATTAATTTAAATAATTGTTTCTACTTTTGTCCTCAATAATAAAGCCATCATCTGTAAGACTGCTACAGGAAGACAGGAACGATCATCCTGCAGTGCCAAACCACATGTGACCATACAGTGTGTGCGGGATTATTAGGCACATATATTTTCTGATTATATATTTTTTTCCAGACACATTACCAATTCCAATCTACATTAATCTTGATAACTACTATTAGTTTTTTATTTAATCATATATGGTGTTTCTCCATCATTTCTACTTCAAGGTCTTTATTGTGGCATTTCTTTGAGGTTTAGAATCCAGTATTCCAGAATCCTTGTATTCTGTCCAAACACTGCGTCATCTATGTAAATGCGCAAAAACTGTTTCCATTGCAGTTTTGCTAAATATATTTTTTTCGAATTGCCTGAAAAACCACCTCATGCAAGCTTAAAAACGTTTTAAATGGGAGTTTTTGCGAAATTAACGTTTCCATTGGTCGTATTTTCAACTCACAATTTACATTTGCACAATTTGAAGGATAATGGAAACTAGTGAAAGACGTTAAAGAAGGCTAGTGAAAGACGAGGACCAGGCATGGACTATTTGTTATGTTTTTGCCGCGTTTCCATTACCAATGGTTTTTGCACATTTACAGGTCACCTGACGTAGATGACGCGGTATGTTTGGACAGAAGACAGATTTCTTTATTAAATTCATAAAAGACAATAATTACAGGAATACTTAATTCTAAACTATAAGAAATTCCACAATCAAGACCTTGAAGAAGATATGAGGGAAAAACACCCAGAAACATCAGCCGCTCCAAGTATAAGGGTCTTTCCTTGCCATTAATGCTTGGATAACATGTATACGTCTCCTTCGATTGATAATGGCCAATGCAGTGGCTGGGATATACGTAAACCTTCCAACATCCGTCACCATATTTTTTGGAATGACTTATCGTTACTTAACATTTACCATTAAGGTCCTATATATCACTTTCAAAGCATGGTTCTTTTCGGGATTTGCTATTGTTACAAGCCGAAGAACCCTAATTTGGTACTGTTTAGAACCATTTTTTTTTTAATGTAGCTAGAGGCTACAACAAATCTCCTAAATGTAAGGTCTGTCTTATGTCAAAGAGCAGTGAGTACACAAACTGACTTCTCTGTAATTACAGAAGTACATTCTCCATGTAATCAGTAATTAATTTGCTCCATTTACAAGGAGTTAAACAACGTTCTTCTCTTGGTGTTAAAGCTCTTGAATGTCTGGCTGCTTCATATATTGATTTTCTGAGAGGGGCGATTCTAATGAGGGCTCAATGAAAGGTAGAACTCCTTCCCCAAAATAATGCGAAATAGAATTGAGGAAAATGTCAAGAAACAAATGTCTATTAAATCGTGTATAAAACAGAAGATAATGGGTTTAATTATGAATAAATGTCATGCATTAGGATTCATTCTTCTGGAACTCTCTCGACAATTACTGAGGCATAATAGTGCATACGTCCCACCAGGGCCACGGACGTCTTGCCTCGATCAGATCCTCTGAAGGAATGCACACAGAGTCCTCTGATTGGATGACAATCCATGGAAGGTCATGTCTTGACCAGTCCTTTCTCTTTGTCCTCTGGCATGAATAAAGCCTTTTCAGATTATATCAAACAGGGCTTGTTCAATCGTTCACAGTGCCCAGGGAACAGAGAGCTGCCGTGGGCAAGAGGCCAGGCTGTAGGACGATGGGCTGGAGCTGCAATCATACAGACAACTTCACACCATTACCTCTCCATGGCTCATGAATAGAGCCTTTAAACCCCACTGCAGACTGAACCAATTATTTTGGCATTATAACAACAAATATTAACCCTGGAAACAATAACTTTCATATAGCGGGGTTTTTTTGTGCCATATTTTAAATATATTCTATATTAAATAATTAAAATAAAATAAAAACATTTGTAAACAGTGAAGCAGAAATAGACTTTGTCAAATTGAAAATATATTTGCTAAAACCTTCAAATGCCAAGATATATTACAAAATGTACTTCAAGGGGCAAGGTAATACATTTCTCAATCTTAAAATACATTTTAGATGAATGCAAAATGTGAATATAGCATACATACATACATGCATGCATACATGAGTGTGTATATTTTTTGTGTATGCTATATATTTAAAACATATCTAAAAATACATATATTTTTGCTTTATGTTAATGTGCAAAAAGACCCTTGATGTCTGTTAGAAAAAGTATGAAGAATAGAGAGAAAAATATCTACTGAAAGATTTTTCTCACTACATTTATTCCCTGCATCTTTTCAGGAATAACAGAGATGATGGGAAAAAAACAGAGGTTCAACCTCAAACAGCAGGAACAGAAGAACAAAGTGTTCCTGGGTATAATGCCTCACTTCTGTTCCAACACAGAGCACCTGCATCTTACTCAGTGTTCCCACAGAACCAACAAGAAGAATGTAGTCCATCCGTGCCCCATCTCTAATGTTTCCACCTGGTATACCATCCATGCTGTTCTCACTTCGCCTAAGAAACAGCCACACATACCAAGATTGTATCAAAAGTGCACATTCTGTTTTATTAAGGAAGTGTGTGTCTAACATAAGACCACAACAAATAAAAAGTGTGAGTCTTAGACTGGTCAGAATGCCAATTCTTTCAAAATAAAGAAAGAAACAGAGGGGTGAGAGGAGACATGCAGAAACCTTGAAAGGAATTCACAGATATAAAGACAGGAATCTAAGGAGATGATCAAGCCGCCATTCCAAAAATTAACCTACTGCTCAATTATGAATAGTGCTGTGGAATTCCAGATTTAATCTCTTTACTGGACATATTCCTCTTCATTTCCTTCAGTGCTTACCGGGATTTCACCAAGCAGGGC
>JAZAVI010001556.1:0-12064 GCA_036326025.1 Chrosomus eos
TAAACCCAAAGGTTTTTTAAAACGGAGAATGGAGCTAGAATGACCCAATCAAGGACAAGTATTTCGAGCGGCAATTTGGGGGCACCTGACCCCTCTCACCAAAAATAATTTGGGCGCGGGAATTTTCAAATACACTACCCAAACAAAAGTAATTTTTTTTTTTTTTAAAATAATTTTTTGTATTCAACAAGGCATTAATTTAAACAAAAGTACAAAAGATTTCCCTTTTACATTGCCCAAAAATTTTTTTAATCAAATCTGTTCTTTTATTAAATTTTTCATAAGAATCAAAAAACAAGTGTAGCACTTTTCCACAAAAATTTTAAAGGGTATTTTTTTTTTTTACATTGAAATAAAAAAATTTTCTTGGCACCAAATCAGCATTTTTGGGAATGATTTCGAAGGATCAATGACACTGAGACAAAGCTAAAAATTTTCAGCATCATTACTCCACTTTAAAAGGAATACATTACTTTTTTTGAAATATATTAAAAAAAAACCTTTGTTAAATTTTTTATTTTTTTTTGTTTTTGTGGGCTGAAAGGGGACCTTTTGAAATAATGAATTTGGAATGTAAGCAGTCAAGACCTGCCTGAACTACTTTAGCGTGTGTTTCCCTGAAAAAATAACTGCACACCAAAGAACGTTCTAAAACCAAATCAATTCAAGCATTCAAAGACATTCAGAACAAGAACAAAAGAAAATTCAAAGTGAAAGTGGCTTTATAAGACATGGTAAGTTCTCTCTGTGGAGTTTTGCTAAAACTTTACCGGTTTTAATCTCACCCCTCAGAGTTTATGCTGATGCTGTGTTCTAAACCGTGAGCAATGACGGCTGTTCCCCAGCCCGCCCAAAAGTAAAAAACCCCTTTTTTTTTTAAGTCCTAAAAACCCCAACATGAGTTCCCAAATTACAGTTTTTTAAACCCTTAAAATCATGGGGGAAAAAAATTCAACTTTTTTTAAATTGCGGCCCTTTTTCCCCAAAAAAGATCCACATTGTACGCACAACAAAAAAAAATTTCGGGTTTTTTTTTTTTTTTAAAAATTAAAAAAACAAAAAATTTCGCCCTCCCCGATTAAAAATTTTTCCCCCTTTTTGGCGGGAAAGGTTGGGTTTCTTTTTCCTTCCTGGAATAAAAGTGCATTTTTGGTTTTTTGCCCCTCCTTGTGTTGCAACGCGGTATATTTTTTTAAATTTTCATTGGGGGGCAAAAATTTTAAAAATCCAAAAAATATTTGGTGTTTTTCAGGCACACTCCCAAAACCCTTTTATTTTTGACGAATTCAAGGGTTTTTTCAACTTACGAATCTCATTCAAATCAAAAAAAATTTTTTACTTTTTGGAAACAATTTTTTAAATCAAAAGAAATCAATTTATAAAGTTGACCCAAAAATTTAAAACTTATAATCAAAAAATTTTAAAAAATTTTTCAACCCAAAAATTTTTAAAATTGGCCCTTTTTTTTTTTAATTTTTTGGGGCCCCTTCCCTTTAAAAAAAAAAGGGGATAAAGGATTGATTTGATTTTTAAAAATTTTTTTTGGAATTTCTTGTTTTCTATAAAATTTCCCCCCTCTTTTTTACACTTTTTGGGATAAACTTTACCCAAATTTAAAAAAGGGAAAAACCTTTTTAAAAACCGGGTTGTGTTAAATCAAGCAATTATTTCCTTTTTGGTTGTTTTCCCCCATTTTGCCCTTTTTTTTTTTGCCTTTAAAGAAAAATTTGGGGTATTCGAGTTTTTTTTCCCCCCCAGGGGAAGCATATACCCACACCCTTTTCGTCTTTCAAAAGGCTACCCAAACCTTTTCGGCCCTTTGGACCCCAAAAGGGTTTTTTTAAAAAAAAACCCCAAACCACCGGGGGCTTTTACCGGGGCCAAAGCGGGGTTTTTTTGTACCCTCCCCCGGCTTCCAAAAATTTCCCCTTTGTCAAAAAAATTTCCCTTTTTTTGATTCCCCCAAATTCTTTCAAAAAATCAAAATAAACAACCATTTAAAAATTTTTCACGGTATTCCCTTTTAAAACCAGACAAAGCCCCAACCCTCGATTTTCAAGAGATATGAGCTTGCACTCGTTTTCAAGATTGTGGGATCACTTTTTTTTTTTCTTTGGGGATAGTTACCCAAATTTTTTTTGTTTTTTAAATTTTTTAAAATTTATTAAAATTTTTAAATTTTTTTTTTTGGGGGACCCCTCCCCCTTTTTTTTTATTTTTTTTTTTTTTTTAAATTTAAAAAAAAAAAAAATTTGGGGTGTGTTCATTTTTTAAAACAACACTGTTTGGTTTTTTTTAGGAACACAAAAATTTTGCCTGTCACTTTATGCTCAACTCGTAAATTTCAGTGAAAGAAAAAGCGGGTTTTTACTTTTCAGTAAAAGACTGATTGGGAAAGTCAAGTCACCTTTATTTAAAGCCTTTTTAAATCAAATTTTTCAAAGCAGCTTTACAGAGATGGGAAAAAAATGTTTTAATATATTGTTCAATTGAAATTAAATTCCCCAAAATAAGCAAGCCAAAAGGGGAAGGCAAAAAAGTGGCAAGGAACCAAAAATTTTATCGGTAACCCGTGGAGAAAAAAAAACCTTGGGAGAACCCAGGCTCATCGGGGGGGCCAGCTCCCCTTTGCCAAGAAGAAAGTGTAGTTATGGGTTTTGGCAGCATAATGTAGGAGTCGATGGGGATCAGAACTTTCACATATTTTCCAGTTCACTGTTTGGAGGTTGGGTCACCCCCCCCGGGGGAGGAGTGAGTGGTGGTGAGGTGTCCATGGGCCTTCACACCCGATAATGCGTTGGGTCGTCCGTGTCCATGTGATGGCCTTTTTCAGATCTGGGTATGCCCGGATCCGGCGGTCTGCGGTAAAAACCCCGGGGTAAACAGAGAGACTAAAAAAGCGAACCCATCCTTCTTAGATGACAAAATACATCAAAAAATGGGAAGTGTTCCCGGTTCCGGCTGATCTAATCTACACCTAACATGAATTTTAGAAATCCTATAATGTATTATGTGAAGCTAACCAAAAAGATGTGTTTTTGCTAGTTTTAAACTGACAACTTGGGGCTGCTTCCGGGCAATGGAGGGGGGATTTTTCCCAAAATTTGGTGCAAAAAAGGAAAAGGTTTTTACCCCCAGCAAACGATTTGAAACTAGGTATTATCAATGGCAGAATTTTGAGAACGCAATAGACGGGGAAAACTATAATGCTTTAAAAAAAAAAAGCCGGGCTCAAGTACGGGGAGCCCTTTAAAACCCTTTAGTACTTTTTAAGTAACGCAATTTTAAAATTTATACAGGGTTTTAAAAGGGAGTCAAAGCTTTGACAGAACCGGGGGAATATGGTCAACTTCCTGGTTTGGTAAAACTCTAGCGGCTGCGTTTTGAACTAGCTGTAGTTTGTTTAATAAGCGTGCAGGGCAACCACCCAGTAGAGCATTACAATAATCTAGCCTTGAGGTCATGAAAGCATGAACTAATTTTTCCGCATTTGTCAGTGAGAGCATATGACGTAATTTAGATATATTTTTAAAATGGAAAATTGCGGTTATACAGATACTAGACACGTGACTTTCAAATGAAAGATTGGTATCAAAGAGCACACCCAGGTTCCTAACTGACGACGAAGACTTAACAGAGGAGCCATCAAGTGTTAGACAGTATTCTAGGTTATTATGTGAGGAAGTTTTTTGTCCAATGATTAGAATCTCTGTTTTTTTCAGAATTTAGTAATAGGAAATTACTGATCATCCAATTTTTTTTATATCAGCTATGCATTCCGTTAATTTTGTGAATTGTTAAGTTTCGTTAGGTTTTGAAGAAATATACAGCTGAGTATCATCAGCATAAAAGTGAAAGCTAATTCCATATTTCCTAATTATATCTCCTAATGGTAGCATGTACAGAGTGAACAGCAGCGGTCCTAGTACTGAGCCTTGTGGTACGCCATACTGAACTTGTGATCGATAAACATCTCTTCACTTACTGCTACAAACTGAAAACGTCAGATAAGTATGATTTAAACCATGCTAGTGCAATTCCGCTAATGCCAACATAGTTTTCTAGTCTATTTAAAAGAATGTTGTGGTCGATAGTATCAAATGCAGCACTAAGATCAAGTAACACTAATAGAGAGATACAACCACGATCGGAATGATAGGAGCAAATCATTTGTGACTTTAATGAGAGCAGTCTCAGTACTATGGTACGGTCTAAATCCGGACTGAAAATCCTCGAAGATATTATTTCTTTCTAAAAAGGAACACAGTTGTGAGGATACTGCTTTTTCTAGTATCTTTGACAGAAAAGGCAGATTCGAGATTGGCCTGTAATTGACTAATTCTGTAGGATCAAGTTGCGTTTTTTTAACAAGCGGTTTAATCATAGCCAAATTAAAGGTTTTTGGTACGTATCCTAATGACAAAGATGAATTAATGATATCTAGAAGAGGATCTATGACCTCTGGAAGCATCTCTTTCAGTAGCTTAGTCGGTATAGGGTCTAGCATACAAGTTGTCGATTTAGATGAATTAACAATTTTGCAAAATTCTTCCTCTCCTATAGCAACAAATGAATCAAAATATTCCTCACGGAGACTACAATATACTCCCTGATGCGATACTGTAGTAGACGGTTTGCATAGTTATAATTTTGTCCCTGATATTATCAATCTTATAAGTGAAGAAGTTCATAAAGTCATTACTGCTGTGTTTCTTATAAACTTCTGGGCTTGAAGCTTTCTTTTTCGTTAGTTTAGTCACTTGTTCAAATAAATACCTAGGATTATGTTTATTTTCTTCTAATAGGGTTGAAAAATAATTAGTTCTAGCATCTTTTAAGGCCTCTCTGTAAGCAATCGAGCTCTCCTTCCATGAAATCCGAAATACCTCTAGTTTTGTTTTCTTCCAGTTGCGCTCCATTTTTCTGGCTGCTCTCTTAAGGGCCCGGGTGTGCTCATTGTACCACGGCGTTGGACTATTTTCTTTAATCTTCTTTAAGCGCAGCGGAGCAACTGTGTCTAAAGTGCTGGAAAAGAGAGAGTTAAAAGTTTCTGTTGCAATATCAAGTTCTTCTAAGCTATCTGGGATGCTGAGATTATGAAACTGATTTGGAAGATTATTGATAAAGCAATCTTTAGTGGCAGAAGTGATGGGTCTAACATATTTATAACATGGAGACGGCTTTGCAGCCTTGGCTAAATGTAATTTACACGAGACTAGATAATGATCGGAGATGTCGTCGCTCTGCTGCAGAATTTCAACGGCATCAACATCTATTCCATGTGATAATATTAGATCTAGAGTATGATTACGACAATGAGTAGGTCCTGACACGTGTTGTCTCACTCCAATTGAGTTTATAATGTCTTTAAATGCCAATCCCAATGCATCTTTTTCATTATCTACATGTATATATTAAAATCACCAACAATTAGGACTTTATCTGCAGCCAATACTAATTCTGATAGAAATTCAGCAAATTCTTTGATAAAATCTTTATGGTGCCCTGGTGGCCTGTATACATTAGCCAGCAGAATTCTCAAATGTGATTTATTGTTTACACTATATATATTTACATTAAGCACCAACACTTCAAAAGAAGTATATTTAAAACTAGATTTCTTAGTGGTTTTGAGAATATTACTATAAATTACAGCAACACCTCCTCCTTTGCCTTTCGGACGAGGCTCATGTTTATAACAGTAATCTTGCGAAGTGGACTCATTTAAAGTAATGTAATCGTTTGGTTTTAGCCAGGTTTCTGTCAAACACAGCACATCTAGGTTATAGTCTTTAATCTTATCATTAAAGGGTACCTATCATGGAATTTTGAAAATTACCTTTCATGTAGTGTGTAACATAGATCTAAGTGAACAAAAACATCCTGCAAAGTTTTAAATATGAAAGTTCACCGTATACAAAGTTATTGTCTCTCAAAAGTAAGAGTCGACTCGGAGTCGCTGATATGAATCGATAGACGAACAATGCATTTTCTCTAACTTTCGTACATCACTTGTACAAGTTATTTGAATTCGACACGCCCACTCAGTGCGCGCGCCGAGCAGACAGAGAAACCTGACAACAACATGTCGACGAGACTCTGTTCTGAAGTGCGAATCAAAAGCAAACTTTTTTTTTCACTGCCCAGGGACAAGCATGTGAAGACTCAGTGGCTAGAGTTTATATTTACAACTATACCACACAAGTATAGCCACCTTGAGCTGTGTTCGCGTTATTTAATGACGATCGCTTCACAAACACAAATGCTTTCAAGTGTGAATTCGCGAGTCGCCTGATACTGAAGGAACGTTCAATACCAAGTTTATTTGGATCAGCTTCCTGCTCCGAATCACAACCTGTAAGTACTATTAATAATTGTTGCTTTTGTGTGTGTGTGTGTGTGTGTGTGTGTGTGTGTGTGTGTGTGTGTGTGTGTGTGTGTGTGTGTGTGTGTGCGCGCGTGCGTGTGTGTGTGTGAGAGAGTGAGAGTTACGCTCAGCAGTGTCTAGGTCTCCAATGTCATTTTTTTTTGTTTTTTGAAATATGTGAAATTATGTGAAGCGTATTGTAGTACTGCAGTGCTTTATCAATATGTTTAAGCTTTGGGCTAACGCAAAATATAACTGACTGCGTCATCTGACCAATCACCGCCGATTAGCGTCACGCAAAGGAGGGGCTTGGACAAATGAGTCGTCAAACGAATCATTAGGGAGTCGGTGAGCAAATCAGCTAAAAATAAATGCATATTATAAGACAACAAAAGTGTTTTTTGTCATTGCATGCATGTAAAACTGTTGTTGGGGACTCCCAGAACATTATTAGGAACATTTTAATGCCATAATAGGTACCCTTTAACTATGAGCGATTTTGAATTAAGGGATCGAATATTCAGCAACCCAAGCTTTATCGTTTGCTCATCTGTATTATATCTGTTTTTTATTTGTTGAACATCAATTAGATTTTTAACCTTAGAAAGGTTTGGCAGTTTTTTGGATTTCCAAATTCGGGGAACAGACACAGTCTCTATATGATGATATCTAGGTGAAAGAGTCTCTATGTGATGGGATTTATCTGACCTTGGTGACGTGAGGCCGCTAGCAGACGGTCGGTTTAGCCAGTTTGTCTGCTTCCTGACCTGAGCCCCAGATTGTCATGTTTTATCTCTAAGACTATGAGCCAAATTACTAGAGAGAAGAGCAGCACCATCCCAGGTGGGATGAATACCATCTCTTTTCAACAGGTCAGGCTTGCCCCAAAAACTTTTCCAATTGTCTATGAATTCTATATTATGTTGCGGACACCAATTAGACAACCAGCCATTGAGTGAACACAATCTACTAACTATCTCATCACTCCTGCGAGCAGGAAGGGGGCCAGAGCAGATTACAGTGCCTGACATCGTACTTGCGAGTTCAAACACCTCTTTAATATTAATTTTGGTGATCTCCGACTGGCGAAGTCGAACATCATTAGTGCCGACGTGAATAACAATCTTAGAGACTTTACGATTAGCATTAGCCAGCACTTTTAAATTTGCTTTGATGTCAGGCGCTCTGGCTCCCGGCAAACATGTGACTATGGTGGCTGGTGTCTCTATTTTCACGTTCCGTGTAATAGAATCGCCAATTCGCTCTGTGCACGAGAAAAATGCTAACTTCCGGCTTGAGGGCGGACGTTGGGTACTTCGTTTCCGGTTGCCGTCTTGTTTACATCAGTGGACCGGCGTTAACTTAGTTTAATCGTTCGCAATGGACCTAAAACATAAAAAAACTTACTGTGGCTGAGCTGGTTTAATGGTTAAAGCGTAAAGCCTTGTTTTAACTCGACGGATCCGCATGAGCCCAAAGGTGCGCGCCGCAAAAATGACGTGATTGTAACAGCAACATGGATTAGAACACCATTTACTACACACAATAGGCTTTTTTCTCTGATTTTGAAAACTCTTCGTGATCGACTTAAAATGCTTCCAAGATCGACTTGTCGACCGCGATCGACGGGTTAGTGATTCCTGTAACGTTACTGTTTTCCGGTCAATGACAAGAGTACTAATCAGCTGTCTCACGAACGTAACCAGCACATGTATCCACACATAGCAAAGCCATAACACAGCGAGGGAGAAGAACTAAGTTACATGAAACAATCCAACTACATATTTTAAACCACTGACAAGGTAAAAAGTCACTACTCACGGTGTCTATAGCCGCTTTCCGTCCCGAGGGACTTTTGCAGTGCCTAGAACCTTCCTATAACCATTTTTTTCGCGTGTTCCGACCGGACTAAGTTCCTATAACTCTTTCAGTATCTAGTCTAGAGCGAGGACTTTTTTTAGTTCCCTTTCCCAACGTCGGATACCTTTACTCCCTGTATTACATGTGTAAGTTACTCCCTGTATGACATACTGAGAGATGTAATATTTAAACCCCTTTCTCTCTCTTGCTCTGGGGAGCTGGAGAAAAATCACTAACCAGTCGATGAACATCATCGACTCTAATATTATATTATAATATCGACTGAAATCTTCGGTTAATGTCCAAGACATCTGGAGAAATATACATAATCTGCGTTGTCCATCAGGCTACCGGAAACTAGACACCCCATATCGGTTTCGCAGCCGGAAGTAGCATATGCTAACGTGCACATAGTCTATTGACCCTTCGCATAAGACCCGCCTTCCTTAGTTACTGTCGCTATGCCCGACAAGCTACGCCGCTCTCATGCTCTCACCATGTTCTCACGCAGTGAAAAATACATCGCGGAGCAGAGAGGAGACTGACAACACGCGGACAGACCAGGATACTTTTCGGTTACTTTTGATATTAAACATATTAAACAAAGTCTCAGCTTTCAAATGTGGTCATTTTTTGAAAGAAATTTAAACAATAAATACCGTTTTGTGGCTCTTTAATGTGCCGTGACAGATCGCTGTAGAGCATCAGTTAAAGCTGCTCGTGATCCGATCATCTCTTCCTTCTAGTTCATTTATAGCATCAAATAAACATGAACGAACATAAGTAGGAATGTTGTTTTAACCGCGGAAAGGCGTCAGTATATTCAGTTTTTCAAGTTCAAATCCTCCCATGTTAATCTACTAACTCTACTGGCTGCTTTTTCGGACAAAATGGCGGATGGCGAATTATGATTGGTTAGAACACCTGTCAATCAAGCTCCACGCGAAGGGTCAATTACCAGGGCACAATCAACAGCATTCTCAGTGGGTGTTTCACTGAGAGGGGCAAATCGATTTGTTATGGTAACCGGAACAGAAGAGTGGTTTTTTGATCCGCGACTAGAGCGATTTCTCACCGTCACCCATCTGCCTGGCTGCACAGGCAATAACTCAGCCGGAACCGAATCATGTAAATGGTTCACTATGCTAGGCGCATCCAAAGTAGTATCTAAAGCTCGAGCACACTTACTATCCTCAATTAAAATTTGGATGCGTGTCTCTAATTCTGAAATCTTCTTCGTCAGCCTGACTGTCTCCTTGCATTTATCACATATAAACCCTATGCCGACGGGGAAGGCTATGGTAAACATATGGCATGAGGTGCAAGTGACAATAACAGGACAAGACATTACTCCACCGTGTTTGTTGACTGATTCTTACTCACCTGGGCTTTTAATGAACTCAGATGCGCGGGCGCGCACGAGAAAAATAAATAATAAACTGAGCCCACGGGTGGCGCCTTAACAGGCTAGCGAGATACTAGCGTGTTGTGCTAACAATAACGGAAGCTAGCGATGTTAGGTAAACTGTAATTAGTAGTATAAACAACAAGAAATGATAGTAAATGATGGTTCAAAACAGAAAGAAATGCGAGGCTTAGACGGAGCTAACAGCCTCGGAGCAAACACACTCACACACAGCAGCAGGCAGCGAGGCAGACAGGAGCAATCCACAAACACATGTTCACTGACCCCAAAATGTGCATTGAGGATTACTGTAATTAATTTTTAACTAATATCTTTTCAAAACAGAGAGGTTAAAACTGCTACTTTTAAAAAGTTGGAAGTCACTCACTGTTTATTACCCCCCCCCCCCCCCAAATGGCCCTTTTGATTTAATAGCTAGGCTAGTTTAAGAATTAAGTCACCATATCAGGTTTCTAAACAACATTGTCCATAGTCATGTGATCATATGCCTGAACTGTTGTCATAGCCTCTCACAAAGGTGCGCGGCCAAATCCGACTTAATTATGACATAGCTGTGTTGAATAGAACCGGGACTAATGACCTTGAGAACATACTGCTAGCGGTAATTCAACTTTAAACCTCTTGGCAGACGGGCATGATTATCACAGAAGAATGTTGTTTTGGTTTGGTCGGATATCACAAACTTTGGTTGCAAAATATTTCTTCCTTTATTGTATTCTGAATGTTCATACTAAAATACTGTGTCAGACATAGATATCTAGCCTAACTAGAAGATATTTTGAAAATGCAGTGTTGTTCTGAGCCCCATTGATATTCATTGTTTGAAAAAACAAACAAAAAAACAGCTGAAACATTCTTCAGAATATCTTCTTTTCTGTTTCTTGGAAGAAAGGTTATCATACAGGTTTTACTGAAAGACTACGTTACACTTTCAAATATTGTGATGAATGTCAGCGTGCGGCATTTAATAAGGCAGCTCTTATTAAATTGTCTTTGACTTAGCGTACCACAGCACAGTGTGGTCTACAGCCAAGACAACAGGTGGTGCCAGATTAGCTCAAACAGCCATGAGAATAAGCAACGGAAGTTTGTCACCAATGTTGGCTTTGTGGGAAACCGGAGCTCCATGAGTCATCAAAAATCTGCCACAATTTCCTTTATATCATTTGCCATACATGCTGTGAGCAAGGCTTGGATGTTCATTCTCTACATATGAATTCCATTTTTCCGTTGTTTTGTTAAACGTAATCATATGTTGAGTGCACTCAGTCATTTACTACTTGAACTATCCTATTTGGACAGTGCATCCAAAAGTGAAAATTCTGTCGCCATTTACTCATGTTATTCCAATGACTTTCTTCAGGAAAACACAAAATTATTACAACTTTGGGGCAACCCATTGTGAGTTGGAGCACGGATTTCTGTTTGTCTGACCAATAGTGACGGGGAGTTTTCAGGGAAAGCTGTTTGACAGCAATTGCACACTACCCCTTTAAACTTTATTTGTCCAAAGTTCTGTGAAACATTCTCCTGAACTGGCTCACTGTTGTTGTCTTGCTGTCAAATCCTCATAAACCTTTCCGCTCTCATCTTGACATATCCTTGACACGTCCACTGCTGCGATAAACATTATTCTGTTTGATTGTCTGTCCTGTGTCTCGCTTCTCTGGAGCCTTGTGGCATCATTCTTCAAAGCAGTCACTATGCCAAGGTTCCTTTGGAAAGAGGACCGTGTCACCAAGACAAGAAAGGAAGTTCTTCTTAAATGACAGCTAGCTGCAGTACAGAGGCCCTTCCTGTTATAAATAAACAGCTTTTCCCTCGCGCGCTGCCACTGGCCTCAGCACCTCCACACTCAGCTGTCGTCTGGGGAACAAGAGCTGCTCTCGGTCTCCAAAGTGCAGGTCACCATAAAGCTCTTATTACCGGAAACACTGCTGTATTTTTAGACTTTTAAATTGCTCTGCCATGTTTATGTTTGTTTGTTATCAACAAAAAATAAGCCATAAAGATTAAATCCCTACCACAGACTTACTTTGACCAGTTTTATGGAATTAGATGAATAGATTGTGGTTTACTTTATTCAATTGGAATGTAAAAGTTGTCACATGACGTAGGCTATGGAAGTCTCTGGTCTTCAGTATTCATTTCATATTTGTTTGTCATTTAACTGAAAAAGTGCAATAATAAAGTCTAGAAAGTGAAATTGGAACACAATTTAATTTGCTTTCTGCTGCCCTGCTTACAAACTTATGAAACTAACTTTGTGAAATAGTGTAGGTTGGTTTTTGTTATTTCTAAACCTAATTGCTCTTTCTTAGATATTTCTTCATGGCTGATCTTTTAGACAGAGCAGAGACTGCAGTTCCATTGGAAATACCATACTTTCATGGTGTTTACTCAATTCAGTT
>JAZAVI010001557.1:0-17205 GCA_036326025.1 Chrosomus eos
TTAAAAGAGATCAAAGGGATATCTCAGGATATAAGTGTCATAGAAACATGAGGGTGGGCTCGTTTGACTCGGGCCTGCAAACAGCCAATCCTGAATCGCCTCAACACTTACTGGCCACGCCCTAGCAACCATTGTCGAGCACCTTAGTAACCAAAATCCAAAGAGGGATATCTGCCATTCTGAATGTCACAGAGGCACGGGAGTTGGTTTATATCAATCATAGTGACAAGAAGCCTTTAGAGATTCATCACTGGCAGCTGCCAAGCAACTCCATAGCAACCAAACAGAGTACCCTAGCAACCATTTTGCAATACCTATATCTCTGCATCAGAACATCGTATAGTGATGTGGGTTGGTTTATATCATTCACATTGACAAGAAGCCTTTAGAGATGCATCACTGGCAGCTGCCAATCAACTCCATAGCAACCAAACAGAGTATCCTAGCAACCATTTTGCAAGACCTACATCTCTGCATCAGAACATCGTATAGAGATGGGGGTTGGTTTATATAATTTACACTGACAATCAGCCTTTGGAGATTCATCATTGGACGCTGCCAAGCCACTCCCTAGCAACCAAACAGAGTACCCTAGCAACCATATTGCAAGACCTACATCTCTGCATCAGAACATCGTACAGATATGGGGGTTGGTTTATATCATTCACACTGACAATCAGCCTTTGGAGTTTCATGATTGACCGCTGCCAAGTCACTCCCTAGCAACCAAAGAGAGTACCCTAGCAACCATTTTGCAAGACCTATTTCTCTGCATCAGAACATTATATAGAGATGGGGGTTGGCTCTTTTTACTCATGCTAGCAAACAGGTCTTCCAACATGCTACACATGCTAGCTGTGAATAGCTACATGCTAATAGCGATTAGGTAAGTGCTAAATTATGCCAAGAAATGCTAAGAACTCCAATAGTGACCATCTGTGACAACAACCAACCACCTAGTAACACCATAGCAACCACCCATAATGCCCTAGCAACCGCCTAGCAACCACCCAGAGTACCCTAGCAACCGCCTAGCAACGCCCTAGCAACCACCCAGAACACCCTAGCAACCGCCTAGCAACCACCCAGAACACCCTAGCAACCGCCTAGCAACCATCCAGAATACCCTAGCAACTGCCTAGAAACGCCCTAGCAACCACCCAGAATACCCTAGCAACTGCCTAGCAACCACCCAGAACACCCTAGCAACCGCCTAGCAACCATCAAAAATACCTTAGCAACCACCTAGCAACACCATAACAACCACCCAGAATACCCTAGCAACTGCCTAGCAACACCCAGAATACCCTAGCAACCGCCTAGCAACGCCCTAGCAACCACCCAGAATACCCTAGCAACCGCCTAGCAACCACCCAGAATACCCTAGCAACCGCCTAGCAACGCCCTAGCAACCACACAGAATACCCTAGCAACCGCCTAGCAACCACCCAGAACACCCTAGCAACCGCCTAGCAACCATCCAGAATACCCTAGCAACCGCCTAGCAACGCCCTAGCAACCACCCAGAATACCCTAGAAACCGCCTAGCAACCACCCAGAATACCCTAGCAACCACCTAGCAACCACCTGAACACATGAATAAGCCATATCTCAGCCCCAGAACATCGTACAGACATGTTTGTTGGCTCGTATGCAATCATGTACCACACCCTAGCAACCGAGCGGCGAGTTTTGCCACTGCAAGCACCATTTCACATTTTCTCCTGGAAATGTACATTCTAGTTAATGGTGCTTGCCTATGGCAAAGCAACATTAGTGTTATTGTGCATACTTATTATTCTTATTATTATAGTTCTTCTGGCCAAAGTTTGACGCGCTACTCCTCCCGCAGTTTTTGTCACAGACCCATGAATGAGGTGTCAAAACGTGCGGCCTGTTCGGGAATGGTGTGCTATGACTTTTATAAGCGATCGGGGGTACGATGTTCGCCCCAGGGGCGAAAAAGCGGCCAAAAAAAACGCATAGACTTAACATTGGGAAAATTTTTGACGAGTCATAGCTCAGAGCGTGGACTTCGCAAAAGCTTGTGATTTGCCACATTTGAAGAGGCTGACAGGCTCTGTAAGAACATACCTCACAATGGGGTAAAAGTTGCACCCCTGGGGGGCAGGAGCTGCCCAAATTTGCCCCATTGACTTACAATGGTGTAGGACCGCCCTGAAATGAATGTGTTAGTAGTGTCACAGACCCATGAGTGAGGCGTCAAATCGACCGTCTCATTGAGGGGATTTTTGCTATGACTTTTCTAAGCGATCGGATGTACGATGTTCGCACAGCGGACGAAAAAGCGGCCACAAAAATCCCATTGACTTAACATTGCGGAATGTTCAAAAATTTAAATCCCAACCGACTTTTTCACACACACCCACAGAAAAGGGCCTGACAGCCCTGCTGTCAGGCCCTCTCTCTCTCCCTCAGAGGATTTATTTTATCAAGCAGCCAATAAGTAATGGCCTAAAATCTTCATAGCCACACCATAGCAACCAGTTACAGCACCCTAGCAACCGTGGGCGATAGGCACGAGGCCGCAGGCCTCGTGCCATACTAAATAACTCTATAAAAACTCTATAAAAACTCCTTTTAAAAACTCCATAGTAATCATCTGTTAAAAAATACACGCCGACATCACAGACCCCTGATTGAGGCGTCAAATTATGCGGATTATTGAGGAGAGGTGTGCTGTGACTTTTCTTAGCGATGGGGGGTACGGTGTTCGCCCCAGGGGCAAATCATTGGGTAAAAAAAATCCCATAGACTTAACATTGCCACAAACTTTGACGACTCGTAGCACTGACCAATGATTTCTCAGAAACTTGTAATTTACCACATTTGAAGAGGCTGGCAGGCTCTGTAAGAACATACCTCACAATGGGGTAAAAGTTGCACCCCTGGGGGGCAGGAGCTGCCCAAAGTTGCCCCATTGACTTACTATGGTGCATAGCACATTGCATAGGGATTTTGTATTGAACATAGCTCTGGATCACAGTGTCATAGAGACAAAGGGGCGGGCTCATTTTACTCAGACGGCCAATCAGTCTCTCAGGATCATTGTGAAGCTATCAAGCCACGCCCTAGCAACCATTTAGAGCTCCTTACCAACAAGTTCCATAGACTTCCATTAAAAGAGATCAAAGGGATATCTCAGGATATAATTGTCATAGAAACATGAGGGTGGTCTTGTTTGACTTGGGCCAGCAAACAGCCAATCCTGAATCACCTCAACACTTACTGGCCACGCCCTAGCAACCATTGTCAAGCACCTTAGCAACCAAAATCCAAAGAGGGATATCTTCCATTCTGAATGTCACAGAGGCATGGGAGTTGGTTTATATCATTCATACTGACAAGCAGCCTTTGGAGTTTCATGATTGGCAGCTGCCAAGCCACTCCCTAGCAACCAAACAGAGTACCCTAGCAACCATTTTGCAAGACCTATATCTCTGCATCAAAACATTGTATAGAGATGGGGGTTGGTTTATACATTCACAATGACTTTGGAGCTTCATGATTGGCAGCTGCCAAGCCACTCCCTAGCAACCAAACAGAGTACCCTAGCAACCATTTTGCAAGACCTATATCTCAGCACCAGAACATCGTATAGAGATGGGGGTTGGCTCTTTTTACTCATGCTAGCAAACAGGACTTGCTACATGCTACACATGCTAGCAGTGAATAGCTACATGCTAATATTGATTAGCTAAGTGTTAAATCATGCCAAGAAAATGATATAAACTCAATAGTAACCATCTGTGACATCTACCAACCACCTAGTAACACCATAGCAACCACCCAGAATACCCTAGCAACCACCTAGCAACCACCCAGAATACCTAGCAACCACCTAGCAACGCCCTAGCAACCACCCAGAACACCCTAGCAACCGCCTAGCAACCATCCAGAATACCCTAGCAACCGCCTAGCAACCATCCAGAATACCCTAGCAACCGCCTAGCAACGCCCTAGAAACCACCCAGAACACCCTAGCAACCGCCTAGCAACCACCCAGAATACCCTAGCAACGCCCTAGCAACCACCCAGAACACCCTAGCAACCACGTAGCAACCAACCAAAACACCCTAGCAACCGCCTAGCAACCACCCAGAACACCCTAGCAACCACCTAGCAACCATTCAGAATACCTTAGCAACCACCTAGCAACGCCCTAGCAACCACCCAGAATACCCTAGCAACCGCCTAGCAACGCCCTAGCAACAACCCAGAATACCCTAGCAACCGCCTAGCAACCAACCAGAACACCCTAGCAACCGCCTAGCAACCACCTAGCAACACCAAAGCAACCACCCAGAATACCCTAGCAACCGTCTAGCAATGCCCTAGCAACCACCCAGAATACCCTAGCAACCGCCTAGCAACCACCTGAACACATGAATAAGCCATATCTCAGCACCAGAACATCGTACAGACATGGTTGTTGGCTCATATGCAATCATGTACCACACCCTAGCAACCGAGTGGCAAGATTTGCCACTGCAAGCACCATTTCACATTTTCTCCTGGAAATGTACATTCTAGTTCTTCTTCTTCTTCTTCCACTTTTTTTTCGGCGCGTAACTCCTCCCGCAGTTTTTGTCACAGACCCATGAATGAGGTGTCAAAACGTGCGGCCTGTTCGGGAATGGTGTGCTATGACTTTTATAAGCGATCGGGGGTACGATGTTCGCCCCAGGGGCGAAAAACGGCCCAAAAAAAACGCATAGACTTAACATGGGGAAAAACTTTGACGAATCATAGCTCAGAGATCAAATTTCACAGAAACGTGTGATTTGCCACATTTGAAGAGGCTGACAGGCTCTTTAAGAACATACCCCTAAATGGGGTAAAAGTTGCACCCCTGGGGGGCAGGAGCGGCCCAAAGTTGCCCAAAAAACCCCATTGACTTAACATGGTGAAAAACTTTGAAGAGTCATAGCTCAGAGCTCAGATTTCACAGAAATGTGTGATTTGCCACATTTGAAGAGGCTTACAGGCTCTGTAAGAACATACCTCACAGTGGGGTAAAAGTTGCACCCCTGAGGGGCAGGAGCTGCCCAAAGTTGCCCCCATAGACTTACTATGGTGTAGGACGGCCCATGAAATGGGCCGTCCTACACCATAGAAACCGCTTTTATATTGAACATAACTCTGGATCCCAGTGTCGTAGAGACAAAGGGGCGGGCTCATTTTACTCAGACGGCCAATCAGTGTCTCAAGATCATTGTGAAGCTATCAAGCCACGCCCTAGCAACCATTTAGAGCTCCTTAGCAACAAGTTCCATAGACTTCCATTAAAAGAGATCAAAGGGATATCTCAAGATAGAAGTGTCATAGAAACATGAGGGTGGGCTCGTTTGACTCGGGCCAGCAAACAGCCAATCCTGAATCACCTCAACACTTACTGGCCACGCCCTAGCAACCATTATCGAGCACCTTAGCAACCAAAATCCAAAGAGGGATATCTTCCATTCTGAATGTCACAGAGGCATGGGAGTTGGTTTATATCATTCATACTGACAAGCAGCCTTTGGAGTTTCATGATTGGAAGCTGCCAAGCCACTCCCTAGCAACCAAACAGAGTAACCTAGCAACCATTTTGCAAGACCTATATCTCTACATGTAAACATCGTATAGATATGGGGGTTGGTTTATACATTCACATTGACTTTGGAGCTTCATGATTGGCAGCTGCCAAGCCACTCCCTAGCAACCAAACATAGTACCCTAGCAACCGTTTTGCAAGACCAATATCTCTAAATCAGAACATCGTATAGAGATGGGGGTTGGCTCTTTTGACTCATGCTAGCAAACAGGTCTTGCTACATGCTACACATGCTAGCAGTGAATAGCTACATGCTAATATTGATTAGCTAAGTGTTAAATCATGCCAAGAAAATGCTACAAATTCCATAGTAACCATCTGTGACATCTACCAACCACCTAGTAACACCATAGCAACCACCCAGAATACCCTAGCAACCGCCTAGCAACCACCCAGAATACCCTAGCAACCGCCTAGCAACGCCCTAGCAACTACCCAGAATACCCTAGCAACCGCCTAGCAACCACCCAGAACACCCTAGCAACCGCCTAGCAACCATCCAGAATACCCTAGCAACCGCCTAACAACCGCCTAGCAACCATCCAGAATACCCTAGCAACCGCCTAGCAACGCCCTAGCAACCACCCAGAACACCCTAGCAACCGCCTAGCAACGCCCTAGCAACCACCCAGAATACCCTAGCAACCACCTAGCAACGCCATAGCAACCACCCAGAATACCCTAGCAACCGCCTAGCAACCACCCAGAACACCCTAGCAACCGCCTAGCAACCATCCAGAATACCCTAGCAACCATTCAGAACACCCTAGCAACGCCCTAGTAACCACCCAGAATACCCTAGCAACCGCCTAGCAACCAGCCAGAATACCCTAGCAACCGCCTAGCAATGCCCTAGCAACCACCCAGAACACCCTAGCAACCAACCAAAACACCCTAGCAACCGCCTAGCAACCACCCAGAATACCCTAGCAACCGCCTAGCAACGCCCTAGCAACAACCCAGAATACCCTAGCAACCGCCTAGCAACCAACCAGAACACCCTAGCAACCGCCTAGAAATAGTATAGCAACCATCCAGAATACATTAGCAACCACCTAGCAATGCCCTAGCAACCACCCAGAATACCCTAGCAACCACCTAGCAACCACCCAGAACACCCTAGCAACCACCTAGCAACACCATAGCAACCACCCAGAATACCCTAGCAACCGTCTAGCAATGCCCTAGCAACCACCCAGAATACCCTAGCAACCACCTAGCAACCACCTGAACACATGAATAAGCCATATCTCAGCACCAGAACATCGTACAGACATGTTTGTTGGCTCGTATGCAATCATGTACCACACCCTAGCAAACCGAGCGGCGAGTTTTGCCACTGCAAGCACCATTTCACATTTTCTCCTGGAAATGTACATTCTAGTGTTGTAATTACTATTCACCCAGACAAAACTTCGGCACGCAACTCCTCCCACATCTTTTGTCGTAGACCCATGAATGAGGTGTCAAATTGACCGGTTTATTGAGGAGAGGTGTGCTATGACTTTTATAAGCGATCAGTTGTACGATGTTCGTCTGGCAGGCGAAAAATTTACTGAAAAATCTCCCATAGACTTAACATTGGCAAAAATTTGTAAAGTCATATCTTTGGGTCAGAAGGTCATAGCGGCTTGGGGTTGGGCTCTTTTGATTCGTCCTATTAAGCAGCTAATGAGTAGTGACATATCAACTTCATAACCACGCCCTAGCAACCAGTTACAGGCCCCTAGCAACCATTGAACAACATTTACAAGCCATATCTCAGCAACAAAACATTGTAAAAACACAGAGTTGGGCATTTTTTTGACCCAGATGTGCAAATACTCTTTAAATATTACCCCATAAACTGTATAAATAAGCCATAGCAACCATTTGGAGTACCCTAGCAACCGTACAAACACATGAATGAGCTATATCTCAGAACCAGAAAATCATATAGACATGGGGCTGTGCTTCTTCGTTTCGGTTGGGAAACCAGTCTGTAAATATCATCATGGTAACTGTGTAATCACACCTTAGCAACCATTTGAAGATACCTAGCAACCATATTGCAACCTATAGAAGCCATATTTCAGCTCCACAACATCGTACAGACATGGTTGTTGGCTCGTATGCAATTATGTACCACACCCTAGCAACCGAGCGGCGAGTTTTGCCACTGCAAGCACCATTTCACATTTTCTCCTGGAAATGTACATTCTAGTGTTGTAATTACTATTCACCCAGACAAAACTTCGGCACGCAACTCCTCCCACATCTTTTGTCGTAGACCCATGAATGAGATGTCAAATTGACCGGTTTATTGAGGAGAGGTGTGCTATGACTTTTATAAGCGATCAGTTGTACGATGTTCGTCTGACAGGCGAAAAATTTACCGAAAAATCTCCCATAGACTTAACATTGGCAAAAATTTGTAAAGTCATATCTTTGGCTTAGAAGGTCATAGAGGCTTGGGGTTGGGCTCTTTTGATTCGTCCTATTAAGCAGCTAATGAGTAGTGACATATCAACTTCATAACCACGCCCTAGCAACCAGTTACAGGCCCCTAGCAACCATTGAACAACATTTACAAGCCATATCTCAGTAACAAAACATTGTAAAAACACAGAGTTGGGCTTTTTTTGACCCAGATGTGCAAATACTCTTTAAATATTACCCCATAAACTGTATAAATAAGCCTTAGCAACCATTTGGAGTACCCTAGCAACCGTACAAACACATGAATGAGCTATATCTCAGAACCAGAAAATCATATAGACATGGGGCTGTGCTTCTTCGTTTCGGTTGGGAAACCAGTCTGTAAAAATCATCATGGTAACTTTTTAACCACACCTTAGCAACCATTTGAAGATACCTAGCAACAATATTGCAACATATAGAAGCCATATTTCATCTCCACAACATCGTACAGACATGTTTGTTGGCTCGTATGCAATCATGTAAAACACCCTAGCAACCGAGCGGCGAGTTTTGCCACTGCAAGCACCATTTCACATTTTCTCCTGGAAATGTACATTCTAGTTCTTATTCTTCTTATTCCGCCGCTTTTTCGGCGCGTAACTCGTCCCGCAGTTTTGGTCACAGACCCACGAAAGAGGCGTCAAATCATGCGGATTATTCGGGAATGGTGTGCTATGACTTTTATAAGCGATCGGGGGTACGATGTTCGCCCCAGGGGCGAAAAAGCGGCCGAAAAATCCCATAGACGTAACATTGCGACAAACTTTGACGCGTCGTAGCTCGGAACGAGGATGTCGCAGAAACGTGTAATTTACCACATTTGAAGAGGCTGATAGGCTCTGTAAGAACATACCACAAAATGGGGTAAAAGTTGCACCCCTGGGGGGCAGGAGCGGCCCAAAGTTGCCCCATTGACTTACTATGGTGTAGGACGGCCCATGAAATGGGCCGTCCTACACCATAGAAACCGCTTTTATATTGAACATAACTCTGGATCACAGTGTCGTAGAGACAAGGGGGCGGGCTCATTTTACTCAGACGGCCAATCAGTGTCTCAGGATTATTGTGAAGCTATCAGGCCACGCCCTAGCAACCATTTAGAGCTCCTTAGCAACAAGTTCCATAGACTTCCATTAAAAGATATCAAAGGGATATCTCAGGATATAAGTGTCATAGAAACATGAGGGTGGGCTCGTTTGACTCGGGCCTGCAAACAGCCAATCCTGAATCGCCTCAACACTTACTGGCCACGCCCTAGCAACCATTGTCGAGCACCTTAGCAACCAAAATCCAAAAAGGGATATCTTCCATTCTGAATGTCACAGAGGCATGGGAGTTGGTTTATATCATTCATACTGACAATCAGTCTTTGGAGTTTCATGATTGGCGGCTGCCAAGCCACTCCCTAGCAACCAAACAGAGTACCTTAGCAACCATTTTGCAAGACCTATATCTCTACATGTAAACATCGTATAGAGATGGGGGTTGGTTTATATATTCACATTGACTTTGGAGCTTCATGATTGGCAGCTGCCAAGCCACTCCCTAACAACCAAACAGAGTTCCCTAGCAACCGTTTTGCAAGACCAATATCTCTGCATCAGAACATCGTATAGAGATGGGGGTTGGCTCTTTTGACTCATGCTAGCAAACAGGACGTGCTACATGTTACACATGCTAGCAGTGAATAGCTACATGCTAATATTGATTAGCTAAGTGTTAAATCATGCCAAGAAAATGCTAAAAACTCCATAGTAACCATCTGTAACATCTACCAACCACCTAGTAACACCATATCAACCACCCAGAATACCCTAGCAACCACCTAGCAACCATCCAGAATGCCCTAGCAACCGCCTAGCAACGCCCTAGCAACCACCCAGAATACCCTAGCAACCGACTAGTAACCACCCAGAACACCCTAGCAACCGCCTAGCAACCATCCAGAATACCCTAGCAACCGCCTAGCAACACCCTAGCAACCACCCAGAACACCCTAGCAACCACCTAGCAACACCCTAGCAACCATTCAGAATACCTTAGCAACCACCTAGCAACGCCCTAGCAACCGCCTAGCAACCACCCAGAACACATTAGCAACCGCCTAGCAACCACCCAGAACACCCTAGCAACCGCCTAGCAACGCCCTAGCAACCACCCAGAATACCCTAGCAACCACCTTGCAACCACCCAGAACACCCTAGCAACCGCCTAGCAACCATCCAGAATACCCTAGCAACCGCCTAGCAACGCCCTAGCAACCACCCAGAACACCCTAGCAACCGCCTAGCAACCACCCAGAACACCCTAGCAACCGCCTAGCAACCACCCAGAATACCCTAGCAACCACCTAGCAACGCCATAGCAACCACCTAGAATACCCTAGCAACCGCCTAGCAACCACCCAGAACACCCTAGCAACCACCTAGCAACACCCTAACAACCACCTACAACACCCTAGTATCCGCCTAGCAACCACCTAGCAACGCCCTAGCAACCACCCAAAACACCCTAGCAACCGCCTAGCAACCACCCAGAATACCCTAGCAACGACCTAGAAAAACCCTAGCAACCACCCATAACACCCTAGCAACCACCTAGCAACCACCCAGAATACCCTAGCAACCGCCTAGCAACCACCCAGAACACCCTAGCAATTGCCTTGCATCATCATAGCAAACTCTAAGAACACCCTAGCAACCGGGTGGTGTTTATTGCCACTGCAAGCACCATTTCACATTTTCTCCTGGAAATGTACATTCTAGTTTTAGTTTTATGTTGTACTGAATTGATATTTGTTATGATATAATTTTTTATTTATTATCGTAATCATAAATCATTCAGCACATATTTGTACCATTAACTGCAGTTATTCTTTAGGCATGGGATGGCGGGTTATTGGAAGTCTTGTGCATTCGCATTACTTTTGTGTGGCAAAGTGGATTTTTTTATTACATATTGCAATAAAAAAAAAAAACATTTTTCTGTTGTTGTTATTGTTAATAATATTGATATTACATATCTGACATTGTGTTTTGCTCTCAGTCAGGTTTTATCACTCGTTTTGGCGAGAAGCAGAATCTTGAAGACCAGGTGAAGCGGGCTTGCTGCTGGTCTCTGCTCTTGCTGTGTGTTGGGATCTTATCCTACTTTGTATGGACGAAAAGGAAAACTTAGACAACAGCGCCATCAGCTGAGAAACTCTAATAAAGACACTCGTGATTCACTTGGTTGTGGAAAGCATAGGTTTGTATCATAGAATGTAAAAAAAGATGGATGACGCCCCTTCGCTCTCTTCCATTGGTGAGAAGTGAAGCCGCCAGTGTCCCGAATAGGGCGCTGACATCTTGGGACTTGAGTCTGCGCAGTTGCGATCTCGGGACCAGACCTGCGCAGTCGTGAGCCGGAAGTAAAGCTGCAAAATCATACACTGTAAAAGAAATGGACACAGCGACCCCAGAGATTTCAACAGAGAAAAGTGAAGCCCTTTAGAAGCACTCACTTCTTTATTGCCAATCGCACTGCACAGGCTCAAACTGAGCTTGATGACGGAGATGTGACGTGAGACACCTAGTAGTTGTGCCAAGAGAAATCTGAATCATTCCCTTCCGAATCTTGCAGAGACGGAGATCGTGAGTATTAGCTGTCCATGAGCAGCAGGAGCAACTTTATGACTCTCTATGGGCTTCTCCCTTCACTTTATGCCTCCACGTCCCCCGATTGCCTGTGAGCTTCTACTTCTGTCTATACAGCAATTTCTCGAGTTTGCGACAGAGAGTCGCGTGTTATGACGCAATCGTTAGCCTATTTTAACAAAAACTGCTTATAGGGGGCCATAATGTAAGATACAAAGTAACGGAGCCTTTTATACATTGTCGTGTTTCTTTAGAAATAAATAATGGACAAATGGAGTCTTTGGACGCCTCAGACATAAAGTTATTCGCTGTCAAAGTGACGCCAAAATGAATGGCAGTCAATGGAATGCTAACAGCAGGTGAAGGCTTGTTAGCCAATGGCGGCGCCCGGAGAGGCTTCAGTTTCCGGCTGATGGATTACCCGCTTGATATATACCTATGGTGGCAAGATCATGATAACATATTTAAGTATTACTAGTTTTAAAGCTATAAACCCAAATTGTTGTAATGCTGTGTAACTGTCAAGAATAAACCTTCCTTTCTAAATTCAGTTTCTAGTGAGTACAGCTCATTATAACAGCCCTATGTTCTATTGTGACTTAATACTCATGTTTACATTTTAATAAAAAATTTTTTTTTGCTGTACATGACTGAAACGTTTCTTATTTACCTCCCTTTGATATTAAAGGGTTTGCTCAATCTAAATTGAAAATTGATTACCTGCATTCTCATACTATCTTCTACAGAATAAAGTCAGTCATACTGGAAGATGAGTAAATACTATATTCAACATTTCTGGTCACTACATAACTACCAGTTGTTTTATTAGTTTTGATAACTTAACACTATCATGAACTAAGAAAAGACATACATTTTTCTGTATCCATAAACAATTCTTAGAGAACCTTTTCACTGTTAATGATTCAAATGCATTAATATTTTTAGAAATTAACACCAAGATTAATAAATATGGTAAAACACTGTTCATTTCTATTTCATGATAGTAACATGCAGTTAACAGTTAACCCGTGTTCATGGGTTTAACATTCTCCTAATCATGTATGAAGGATTATGAAACTTGTGACTGGTAACGTGTCCTGATAATGTTGTTGTTAATGTGAACTCAAGCAGTGATGTCTGGAGGCAAACGCCACAGGTCTGACAAGGATCTGTGTAAAGAGTGAGGATGGGTTCAGGTGAGTGCAAACTAATTAAATAAAGAGCAATACATCTTAACAGAAGAGAATCCTTTTAATGACATCTTTACAAACATTTGCGGTGGATCCAATTTTGTTCAACGATTCAAATAAAGCCTCCCTGTTCAGTGTGTAAGCTATTATTATTATTATTCAAGGTATCATACCGAAGTTGGAAATTCCAGTATACTGACAACACTATCACTATTTTACCATAATATGTTTCCCATAATAAAAAAAAATCATAATGTGCACCCTCCCTTGGTAGTACACTGCAAAAATTGCTTTTCTTACTTAGTATTTTTGTATTGTTTCCAGTCCAAATATTAAACATTTCTTGAATCAAGATGCATTTACTAAATTAGTAAAATGACGGAAGTAAATAACATAAAACAACATAAATAACATAAAAATTGCTTTTCTTACTTAGTATTTTTGTCTTGTTTCCAGTCCAAATATTAAACATTTCTTAAATCAAGATGGATTTACTAAATTAGTAAAATGACGTAAGACTAATAACAGTCAATTAAGTCTAAAACAAAAGATTAAGCCTTGTTTTCTGGGTAAATACATAAACATTAAGTGAGTTTTTGCTTAAAACAAGCTAAATTATCTGCAAATGGGGTAAGAAAAATAATCTTGTTTCTATTTTTGAATTAACATGATTTTTCTTACCCCATCGGCAGATGATTTTAATTTTTTTTTAAGCATCAACTCGCTTAATTTTGATTCATTCCCCCGGAAAACAGGACATAATATCTTATGTAATTTTACTCATCTATGCATCTTGAATGAATTTTGAATAAATTTTTTTATATGAATTTGAATTATGATTTTTTTTATATTTAGACTGGAAACTAGACAAAAATACTGAGTAAGAAAATCATTTTTTTTTTGCAGTGTATTGATATGTGGAAGTACCTGATGCCTCATTGTAATAGACATGGATCCTGTCGAGCTGTCACCATTATATCATTAATCACTGATAACCTCCCTGAGCGCTATTACTTACTAATTAGTTAGTCAGAGTTTCTTGTTAATTAAGTGTAGTTATAGAATGTTAGTGCGTTACTCATTTGTTCCTCTGTAGTTATTCGTTAATGAAGGAACAGTATTGTTCAATGTGAATGCACATCAGCCTGATATTACTCTGAGGCTTTAGGTTATAGACACACACACACTGTATAGGCCCAGTGGGTGATGATGTTCCTGTATTTATAGCTGTGCTCGTGCAGTGTCGTGTGCCAGAGGACTGTGTGTGCAATGAGCTTCTGGATCTGTTACAGACAAGGGAACTAAGTATAGTCCGAGCTGGACAACAACACGTGAATCTCACAGACATCGGCTCGCTCTGGAGAAGCTCCAGTTGTGATTGTCCTTCGGTCAGCTGTTCACGAAATATCCCAACTGGTTAGTTACAGCATTATTCACATCTGCGCAACAAGGGTGAGTCGCTGCAGTGTGTGTGTGTGTGTGTGTGTGTGTGTGTGTGTGTGTGTGAAAGATTTCCTTTTATTGATGATTGTATCAGTGCAACAATCTGGACGTTTAAATGAAAGGCTTCTGCTGATGGTCTAAAACTTTTTGCTAGGTTAATGTTTCAGTTTCTTGAATGTTAGGCGTGCTTATAGAGAGGTCAAATGCAACAAGGGTTTCAACAATCTTTTTAAAAATCTAGTTTAAAATACACTTGCTATGTTCTTAGAAATGTACTCTTTGTATTCGTGTTGGCTTTAAAAATTACTTTGAAAAGATCAGACTTTAATGACTGTAAATTTTTAGACAATTTAGATTTAAGTCTGCAAAACAAGTCTTTCAAAATATTTTTTTTCACACTAACAATGCGTACACATTTTTTTTAAAAAAAGAAAAATTTTAAATGTAATTTTCAATGTGAAACGTTTTTTTCAATATCATGAATTAATAACCCGTAATTATCATTATATTTTAGAGGAGTCACACCATTTAATTTTACACCACAATTTTACAACCTAAACTAACATTGTCATACAAAAGGTCAGATGAGCTGATATTTTAAGAGGATTCCTGCGCTTTATAAACAGTAATGTTGTAAAGTCATGGTCTGAGTGATATCATACTCTCTGTGATATCATTTCCTGATTTTTTTTTTTTTTGGTTGTTTTTTTGGCATGTTGGTCACTCCAACAACAACAATAATGATAAAGGCCAATAATGTCACTATTTGATACATCCTGTAAAGAGACACGTGACATCAGGATGACAACACAACCTTTCTTCTTTGTTAATGTGCAACGTGAATGTTCATCTGAAAAAAAAATGCTTTTCTTACTTACCGGTAGTATTTTTGTCTTGTTTTCAGACAAAAACATTCTCAAAGGGCACCTATTATGGCATTTAAAATGTTACTAATATTGTTCTGGGAGTCCCCAACAACAGTTTTACATGCATGCAATGACAAAAAACACTTTTGTTGTCTTATAATATGCATTTATTTTTACCTGATTTGCTCACCGACTCCCTAATGATTCGTTTGACGACTCATTTTTCAAACCCCGCCTTTGCGTGACGCTAATCTGCGGTGATTGGTCAGACGACCCAGTCAGTTATTTTTCGCGTTAACCCAAAGCTTAAACATATTGATAAAGCACCAGTACTACAGTACGCTCTATTCTTTATGACAACTCCAATAACAATGACAAACATTTTACATATTTCAAAAAAAAAAAAATGACATTGGAGACCTAGAAGCTGCGCTGAGCGTAACTGACACACGCACACACACACACACACACACACACACACACACACACACACACACACACACACACACACAACACACACACACACACACACACACACACACACACACACACACACACACACACACACACACACACACACACACACACGTATTGAGCATGCTACAAAACCTATAAAAGCAACAATTATTAATAGTACTTACAGGTTGTGATTCGGAGGAGGAAGCTGATCCAAATAAACTTGGTGCTGAACCTTCCTTCAGTATCAGCCGGCTCGCGAATCCACACTTGAAAGCATTTATGTTTGTAAAGGAATCGTCATTAAAATAACGCGAACACAGCTCAAGGTGGCTATACTTGTGTGGTAGAGTTGTAAATATAAACTCTAGCCACTGAGTCTTCACATGCTCGTCCCTGGGCAGTGAAAAAAAAATTCGCTTTTGATTCGCACTTTAGAACAGCGTCTCGTCGACATGATGTTTTCACTGGTGTTGCGCGCGCAATGAGTGGGCGTATCTTATTCGAATAACTTGTCAAGTTGACGTCATCTAGACAGAGAAAAAGCATCGTTCGTCTATCGATTCATATCAGCGACTCAGAGTCGACTCTTACTTTTGAGAGACAATAACTTTGTATATGGTGAACTTTCATATTTAAAACTTTGCAGGATGTTTTCGTTCATTCAGGGGCGATTCTAGGATTTTATAAATGGGGGGGCACAGGGGGGACCAAGAACCAGTTAGGGGGGGCCCATGGGAAATCAGCTAGAAAATCCAACTAGAAATAAATACTTGTTTAGAAAATATTAAATGCGATTTAAAAAATAATTTGCAATGTCCAGTGCCCTATTAAATGTGGTGAACAAGAGCCTGAAAATTATTTTGTATGTATTGGACCACACAGTTTTGTTCTTATAAATAAAAAAAACATCACTTAATAGTCTTTAGCCTACCTAAATATATAGTCATCCTAGGCTTTAAAGCCTTTAAATTATTGTTCTTTCCCATAGGATTTTTTAAAACTATGTTGGGTGGACCACTGTCCTGCTAGGGAGGTTCGAGGGCATGCTCCCCTGCAAGAAAATTTTGTACATTTTAAGGTTAAATGCATCAATCTGGTGCACTTTGAGAGCTCAAAATTAAGAGCTTTAACCGGCTTCAACCCAACTGTGACATTGAACAAAGGAAAAGCATTGACTTGTACCTGGACATTAAAGAGGGATCAAATATCTTTTTAGTTATGATATAGAGTTTCAGTCTACATTACATCATCACTGGTGTTTTAGGATGCCAAACAATTATTATAATAATGTAATAATGATTTATATAATTATTCCTATTACGTAAAATCCATATCGCCTATACATGTACTGTACATGGAAATTAATATTTCAAAAGTATATTTTACTTACACTATTGTATAGGAAAATTACAATACTTTTGTCCTAATTTCTTCACTTCCAAGAAATAAACCTTTGAGCTTTTATTTAGGAGAAAACATCAGATCACCATGCTGATCGCGTGAACAAAGAGCGCACTTTTCTTTAAATCACGCAT